>JARVZY010006751.1:17500-25443 GCA_030686995.1 Artemisia argyi | reverse complement strand
ACGGAAGCGGCAGAAATCAGTGGATTCATGATAAGTTCCTCGTACCAAAAAAAAAATGGTTAATGATACATTCAACCAATGAACTATGACTTAATTATTCGATTGCTACGATTCATCCAGTCAAAGTAACTACGAACTTCGAATTCAAGTAATAACATTCTTGAATTATCAAAAACTACTTTGATATCTCTTTTTTAGTTTCTCTCGAGAAAGTCTTTGTGAATCCATACAACTTTAGTTTTTCCGTTTCTTTGTCCCGAACCGCTCTTTGACTTTGAATTCTTCGATTTTTTTATTGACTTCATCTTCAACTCACAGTCACATATGAGACAGAAGGACTTCTATAGAATCCCCATCTACACTCATATTCGATTAGTAGGGAAATTTAGATATATCTTTAGCTCGTATATAACTAGTCAATATCTAATATCACATATACATGTCTTTCTTCCACAATGTAAACCCACTCTTTCTTCATCTTGAATGCAATCGGATTTAATAAGGATGCGTCTAACCCTTGACAAGAGTTAACTTATCGCCATTCAATTCCATATACCTAGTTCGACCTTCCCTCTACGAACCATTTATGAATCCCCTTTGTTATAAATTTTCCTTTCCCTTCCCCCTTGTTTATCATTATCCTGCAACCTAAATTGATAAGATAATCAATGGATAAATTCATTGGGCCGAATCGTTACATAGAAATTAATTTGATTGATCTAAGTTCATATAATTGATTATTTATTAATATTTTCGTTTGGTCAATCGTTGAATAAAATCAACTCAAAAGGCGAATCGTTTGATAGAACATCCTTTTTATTTAATAACACGTCGTAATATCGCAAGACTTCTTAGTCAAATTAGGAGTCCAAATAGTGAATATTCGGATTGGATGACCAATCTAAATTGAATATTCATTGAGGGGAAGGTTTTATTATGGTATAAATGGACCAAATGGGAATTTTAGGAAAAAGATCTTTGAGATCTCTTTCCTTTTTTTCTACTCTAATATCAATATTGTAATCTTTATTGTAATCTTTTTTTCTATTACTCGAGATCGTATATAGTGTAGTTGTATATTTTTATTCCCTAAGTAAATTTTTTTAGCCATGCACACATTGCCTTAGATTAAACTAAAAAAAAAAAGACTATTTAGAAAACTAGTCAATGGTGGCCTTCCATGGATTCACCTATATAAGCCGCGGCTAAAGTTGCAAAAATAAGAGCTTGAATACCACTTGTAAATAATCCAAGGAACATGACAGGGATAGGAACCACCGAAGGTACTAAAGAAACAAGAACAACAACTACTAATTCATCAGCTAATATATTTCCGAAAAGTCGAAAACTAAGTGATAGGGGCTTTGTGAAATCTTCTAAGATGTTAATAGGTAAAAGAATTGGAGTTGGTTGAATATATTTCCCGAAATAACTTAATCCTTTTTTGCTAAGACCCGCATAGAAATATGCCACTGACGTGAGTAAAGCCAAAGCAACAGTAGTATTTATATCATTCGTGGGTGCGGCTAACTCCCCATGAGGTAATTGTATGAGTTTCCAAGGTAAAAGGGCGCCTGACCAATTAGAAACAAAAATAAATAGAAACATAGTTCCAATAAAAGGAACCCAAGGACCATACTCCTCTCCAATTTGAGTTTTACTCACATCTCGAATAAATTCAAGGACATATTCGAAGAAATTCTGACCACCGGTCGGAATGGTTTGTGGGTTCCGAACGGCTAGAGCGGCTGAACCTAATAAGATAGCAATTACAACCCAAGAAGTAATAAGTACTTGGCCGTGGACTTGGAAACCCCCGATTTTCCAATAAAAATGTTGGCCTACTTCCACACCGGATAGATCATATAATCCGTTTAGTGTGTTGATGGAACATGATAGAACATTCATATTGCCCTCTGACAAAAATAGAACTTTAAACAAAATTATTTTGATTCAACCATCTCTTTCTCGACTTGACTACTTGAATCGTATATTTTGAATACCAACTAATCAAATTATATTCCTTGTTATTTTTATCTCTTTTTTGAGATTAAGAAATAGTAACCGATTCGATAAATCTATGAAGGTTCCGAAATGAAATAAGTTATTTATCTTATTATTAATCACGGATTTCTTATATAGCCAGAACGTCCCTCACAAATTGCAAATACTAATTTGTTAAGAATTAATCGGATTGAAGATATAGCGTCATCATTCGCTGGAATCGAAATGTCTGCGAGATCAGGGTCACAATTTGTATCGATTAAACAAATTGTTGGAATTCCCAACGTGATACATTCTTGAAGGGCCGTATATTCTTCGTGCTGATCAACGATGATTACAATATCGGGTAACCCTGTCATATATTTAATCCCGCCCAGATATTTTTGCAAATGAGATAATTGTCTTTTCAACATAGCCGCATCTCTTTTCGGAAGACGGTTGAGTCCCCCTGTTTTTTGTTCGGTTCTCAAGTCTCTAAACTTATGAAGTCTCGTTTCTGTAGTGGACCAATTTGTTAACATACCACCGAGCCATTTTTTATTAACATAATGACACCTAGCCCTTATTGCAGCCCATGCTACTGAATCAGCTTCTTTATTTTTAGTTCCAACAATTAAGAATTGTTTTCCCTTACTTGCTGCATCAAAAACCAAATCACAAGCTTCTGATAAAAAACGAGCAGTTCTAGTAAGATTTATAATATGAATACCTTTACGTTTTGCAGAGATATAAGGTGCCATTTTAGGATTCCATTTCCTAGTACCATGGCCAAAATGAACTCCTGCTTCCATCATCTCTTCTAAATTAATGTTCCAATATCTTCTTGTCATTTCTCCCCACACTGCCTCCCCCCTTTGATTTGAAAAAAAAGCGAAGAGGTACCCTGAAATAAATAATTGTTCCGATGGAACCTTCTCTGCTACCGTAGATTGGCGTCGATACACAGTTCAAGCCATTATTCTTTTCTATTTGTTATTTTTTTATTACTATTATCAAATCAAATGACTGGACCAACGGATCCTTTTAAAAGAGAAAAGAAAGGGGTTAATCTGCTCTTATGGATCATTAAATCCTAAAAAAAAGATTGTTCTTGTGTATCATGGAAATTCTTTGAAAGGCAAGAATCTAATAATTTTCTATGGTAAAACAAAATATCTTTCATTTCCCCCTCTAATAGATTCTTTTTTTGGGGTTCAAAGGCAATGTTGTTAGGAATGTTGTTAGGTTCGTTTGATGGTGTTTTGAAGCCGCTACCAACAGGTATCATCCCCCCCAGAACAACGTTTTCTTTCAGGCCTTTCAACCAATCGATACGCCCCAGGAGAGCTGCTTTTGCTAAAACCCGAGCGGTTTCTTGAAAACTCGCTTCGGATATGAAACTTTGAGTATTCATAGATGCTCTTGTTATTCCCAATAAGACGGCTTGGTAACAGATCGCTTCTTCCAAAGCGCGCCCCATTCGTTCCGCTCGCAACAATCCAATAAGTTCTCCGGGCGAAAAAACATTAGACATTTCATCTTCTGAAACCAATACTTTTGATGTTATTTGACGTACAATAATTTCTATATGCCGATTATGTATCTGCACCCCCTGGGATCGATAAACCTTTTGGACCTTATTAACCAAAGAGATACGACTTTGCACTATAGTTAGCTCAGCACCAATCAAGAATGCCCAAGGAATTCCAAGAATTCTTGTTATACATTTATTCCAACTCTCAATCCTTTTTTCGAGATTCATCGATATTGAATCAATTGAACGCACTTCTAACACCTGTTCCACTTTTGGAAGACCTTGGGTTATATCACCAGATCTGGATTTTTCATATATAAATGTAACTAATGTATCTCCTTCGTAAAGGATTTCCCCATAATGCCCATGAACAGTTGCTCCTGGAGTAGCCAAATAAGGCTTAGCCGATCGTATTACCACAGAGTCAACTTGAAGAATTAGAACTTGACCCGATTTTAAATGCGGTCCTTTTTTGGCTATACATACATTTTCACAAAGAAACTGCCCAAGACTAACGATTGTAGATGTCTCTTCACAATAATTGTAATGGAGAAAATACCAATTCAAATTCAATGGATTCAAAATGATGTTACTGCACGAATAGGGATTATAAATTTTACCATTTTCATCCAGTAAATAATATTTAAGTATTTGAAAAATCTGTTTTAAATTATCAAGTTGCAAATAGTTAGTTACCAAGATCTGATTATGGGTTATTAAATGGGAAAATAAATCAAAATTATAAATTGGAAAGCCTGTTCCTAAGGGGCCCAACGAATTCCTAATTGGAATGAGCAGGTCCTTTTTGATTGATTCTTTTATCACATTGGTTGATTTTACATCGTTGAATGGGCCTATTCGAGAACAATTAGATGATGACAAAATTATCAAAGATTGAGATTCCTTATTTCGATTCAATAACGTATGAATAGTTCCTTGATTTGGATTAAGGGATTCTTGAATCCTTGGCTTGGGATTGGAATAGGAATAAATGGAAGAAAACGGATTGACATTAGCGCGATCTGATCCATTCTCAGAGATCAATCCTGAACCCGACAGATCATTTCTTTTTCCGGTATACGAAATAGGGGACTTCGCTAAGTCGATTCTTAGAAAATCTCTAATCAAACCATTTGTCCTTATTTCAACAAAGGAAGCACAGGCCTTTTCGATCTTTTTGTCTTGGTCCCAGTTCAGCACTAAACAAGTCCGAACTAATTGAATATTTGTGTCCCAAATTTCAAGAATTGGGTCGTAATAAAGGATATAATTGACAACTCGAAGTTGTAGATTATCACTTTCCTGCAAGAGATCCGGCGGGAAAAGTCTTCCTAAATTTATACCATCTGTTTTTTTATATGGGACTACAGGTTGAACCAAAACAAAATAATTTTTTTCATACCTGGAAAGTTTCATTCGTTGGATATAGAGCCAATTTTTCAATTTTTTGTATTCTTTGGAATTCTGTTTTCCCCCTCCTGGTGGTATCAATCGGAATGCCTTATTTGTCTTTCCAGGAAAATGGATATCTCCAGAAAAGATTATCAGTTTAATTTTTTCTGCTTTTTTCTTCACTCGGACCAATCCGCCTACCCGACTTCTTCGATTTAAAGTTATTTGTGTATCTACCCCAATAATACTATTGTGCCGTACCATTATGGAAGAAGATTCGGCCAAAATGTGGACTTCCACGGGAATAAAAAAAAATGGATTTACTTCCTTTTGGTATTTTGGCCAAAGTACATTGACTCCTCGATATTCAATCAAATCCTCTTCGTTGACGATTGAATTAAGTTCTCTAGTCTCATATTTAGTAAGTCCCGAGCTCTTTCTTATATATCGAGGATCATCAAAATAAGCAAGAATACTATTTCTACGGAGAATACCATTTCTGGGGATTTCAATTGAGATACCCGAAGAAGGTATGAGTGGGTTCTCTCCTTCTGGAATCGATTCGAGTGGGATGATGACTCTATTTCTTCGCCTCTTTGCCAATAAATCAGAATTCCCCTCGAGAATGGACGGATATCTGAGATTCCAACGACCAGTACATGTCATTCGATTAAGTTCTGAATAATCAGGAATCCTATCTCCTTTTTGATTTTTACCAGAAAAATACGAACTAAAAAATTTGTGTCTAACTTGATTATTAGTTACTGAGGGGTTAGAAATATATCTTCGCTTAACAGAAAGAGAATAAGCGTTTATTTGATCTTGATCCTTATGGATCGAACAGGGGCCTGGACTGGATCTCCAGGGCTCCCCTAATAATATCCATAAATGACTTGTTTTTGGTAAGAGATGAATATTACCATATGTAAATTCAGGTGCATGGTACACATCGGTATTCCAGTGCATTTCGCCCTCTGAGTCAGAATAAATATGTTTTCGAACTTTCTCTTTCAAATTCAAAGTGGATGTTCTCGCGCGAATCTCAGCAATGACTTGTTCTGATTCTACATATTGATCATTTTGAACTAAAAGAAAACTTTTGGGCGGAATACACACATTGTGTATAATATCTTCACTCTCAATAGTTACATATAAGTCTCTAGAACATAGAAAAGCAGGATGTCCATGACGTGTACGTGTCGGATGAACCAAATCCTCGTTGAATTTTATTTTTCCATTAGAAGGGGCTCGCACATGTTCTGCAGTACCCCCTGTGAATACTCCGCCGGTATGAAAAGTTCTTAATGTTAATTGAGTGCCCGGTTCTCCAATAGATTGACCTGCAATAATACCTACAGCTTCTCCCAATTCGACCAGGTCGTCATGAGCTGGACTTCGGCCATAACATAATTGACAAATCCACGACGTACTCCTACAAGTAAAGGGAGTTCGAATAGAGATTGGTTGTGCTCTAAAAGTTATGAATCTATTGACAAGTCCAACTCCAATATCTTGATTTCTAGTAGCAATGCATCGCGAACCTATATATACATGATCTGCTAATACACGCCCAATTAATGTTTGGATAAAAATCCTGTCCGCCATCATTCCATTTCGAGGACTTACAGAAATACCTCGGACGGTGCCGCAATCTGTTCGACGTACAACAATGTGTTGAACTACTTCAACAAGTCTGCGCGTGAGATATCCTGCATCTGATGTTCGGATAGCGGTATCCACAACTCCTTTACGGGCTCCGTAACAAGAAATAATATATTCTGTTAAAGAGAGTCCTTCGCGTAAATTGCTTTGAATGGGTAAATCAATCATTTGCCCTTGGGGATCCGACATTAATCCTCTCATACCTACTAATTGATGTACCTGAGATGCATTTCCTCTGGCTCCCGAAAAAGACATTATATGGACTGGATTAAAAGGATCGGTCATCCGAAAATTAGGATTCATTTCTTGTCGCAAATATTCACTTGTGGCATACCAGATCTCGATCGATTGACGTAATTTTTCTACCGCGTGTACATTCCCATAATGATGGTGTTTTTCCAAAATAAAACTTTGTTGTTCAGCGTCTTGAACTAGCCATCTTTTAGAAGGTATTGTTAAAAGATCATCAATTCCTAATGAAATGGATGCGGCGGTAGCTTGTCGGAAACCCAGAGTCTTTACTTGATCCAGGATATGTGATGTATATCCTATTCCATAGTGATCAATAAATCGACTAATAAGTCGTTTCATGGCAGTTCCGTCTATCATTTTATTGTGAAAGACCTGAGTGGGCCGTTCTGCCATCAGTACCTCCATATTGCGCTGAGTAGAATTTGACAATGGGTTTGAGTCAGTGATTGTAAAACTTCCTTTTCTAGATCTTGATTCACGTAGAAATTCCGCAATTGCAATTATAGTCCTAGTTAACCCGGTGAGACTCGAATTCCCCCTGGTAGCATAGAATTACAACAGCCCTGCCAAAACCCCTGTATGGCTTCTTCTATTTCTCGATAAAGAGAAATATGACCGAGAGTGGTTCGAATATATATATAAAGAATTTCTTTTTTTATACTTCTTACTATTAGATAGTGTCCATAAATCTCATAATAGGTCCCCAAAGATTCATAGTGAATTTCGATGGGAGTTTCTCTTGCAGCAATAACGCGTTGATCTAGTCGCCACCGCAGCCACAAGGGACTACCTAAATTGATGCGTTTTTGCCGATAAGCTCCAATTGCATCATAGGCATTAGAAAAAAAAGGTTCTTTTTTTTTTGTATACTTATAGTTATTATCTTCATTTTGATAGTTTATACGATTACATGGATTATACCTATTTACACAAATACCCCGACGATTTCCACTCGTTAAGAAATAGAGTCCACTAAGCATATCTTGAGTTGGTGCAGAAATGGGATCTCCAATAGTTGGAGACAAAAGATTCATATGAGAAAACATAAGTAAACGTGCCTCTGCTTGAGCCTCCAAAGATAAAGGCACATGAACAGCCATTTGATCCCCGTCAAAGTCTG
>JARVZY010006751.1:2500-12500 GCA_030686995.1 Artemisia argyi | reverse complement strand
TTATCATTCAATTCTGACTGGTAATAAATACCGGGACTTTGCAATATTTGATTGATTACAATTCTATAAATTCCATTTACTATAAACGCTCCCAGAGAAGTCATTAGAGGTATCTTTCCTATCAAAATTGTTTGTTCTTGGATATACCTACGCCTATCGTTTTTCCAAATGAGTCTAGCGGATACATATAATTCAGAAGAATATGTGAGTGATTCATACACAGCATCTCTTTCCTTTATCAGGGGTTCTACCAATTGATATCTTTCCAAAAATAATTCAAAGTCAATTTCTTGATTTGTATCTTCAATTTTAGGAAACTTAGAAAGTTCTTCTGTCAAACCCTGATCAATGAACCTACAAAATCCTTCAAATTGTATCTGATTAAATCCAGGTATTGTGGACATTGCGTCTATCCCGGATTATTTTGAAATTGTCAGTTATTTATATTCATCCATATCGAATTCTCTAAAAAAAAAAAAAAAAATACCATTTTTGCTGGCGCATTATCCATCAAAATCAAATCTAGCAATGATGGAATTTGGATTCTATGAATCTTTGACTGGAATCTATGAAATAGGTGGAATAAAAATTTATACTGAACTTGAATTAATTGTCATTTTTAAGAGATGCAACCGAAACAGAATTGATAAAACAGTCCTAGAAACCCAATTCTCCCACTTAGGCTTACAATGCTTTGGGATTGATAATATCAAAACTTATTAATTATATTATAATGTATAATAACGGCATAGATATTCTAATCTACTTCAATATTGAATACCAGAAAACTGTATGAATGTTGTATTTATTAACTTATATTATTATTAACGCGGGTATAGCTAATCTAGATCTCCGTCTTCTCTCTTCTTTTATTGCCCTCTTGTCCTGTCCTGTCGTGTCGTTAATTGACAGTATGACTTAGGGCTCAATATAATTTGACCGAACAAATCATAGTTTGGTAAACCACCTTGAATCTACTGCGGAGTGAAGGATCTTGGATCCAACGCATAACCCTTTGGGAATCAGAAAGATAAAGACGAGAAAGACCAATGAAATCAAGTTTCAAGATTGTATAGTTTAATGGTAAAGTTTGATTACCATTAATCCTCAGAATAGTTAACGAGTTTTTCCCTTTTATTTATATACTATGCATCACCTAAATCCTAAAGGCGGCTCCAGGCCTGAGTTATATTAAGTTAAGGTGGCCTTAGTTACCTATGGTATTTGTCTTATTACCTATTTCTAGTTGATTTATGAATGAAGGTGGCATAGGCCCCTATGGTCCAGTGGTTACGACCTCTCTCTTTCACGGAGAAAACGAGGGTTCAAGTCCCTCTGGGGGTATACCAAGACTAAAGACTATAGGAGTGGGATTTTCTATCAAGTGATCCGTATTTGTCAAGTCCTTCTATTAGTCTACTCAGAAGAGACTTTCTATTTTATATCAAATGTTATATTTGATTTCAAGTGATATGTATTTGTCAAGTCTACTTGGGAGACGAAAGGAAGTTGATTATGGAACGTCTAAAATGAATTAGGCGTTGGGTCGATGCCCGAGTGGTTAATGGGGACGGACTGTAAATTCGTTGGCAATATGTCTACGCTGGTTCAAATCCAGCTCGGCCCAACAATTCGCCAATCTACTATCAGATGGTATAACCCTCTTGTTCTTAAGAAATACCTGATACAAGACAAGAGAATAAAAAAAAGAATCTAAATTTTCTGCTAGATCTCTTCTTATTTCCCTGGGATTGTAGTTCAATAGGCTAGAGCACCGCCCTGTCAAGGCGGATGTTACGGGTTCGAGCCCCGTCAGTCCCGACGGATCCAATAAGTACATCAATTCGCCTCTCCATTTTCTGTGAAATGAAGGGACAGAGAGAATAATTGAATTCCGAAGGGGTTTCCCTCTATTTTTTTTTTTTCAGGATTCTCTCGAAGAAAGAACACACCCTAAAATAAAATGAAAATAACTAAAATAGTGAAGTTGACAGAATATTTCATCTTTTCGGCCGCGACTCGTCTTTCTCATACTTCTTTGTTTTGTCTTCCAAAGAAAAGAGGATCACTAAAATTTAAAACCTAATTCCTGTCTTTTTCCACTTCGCTTGTATTGTTTGTTGGTGGGGTTTTGTAGTTAATGGAAACGGACGGGTTAGATTATACTTCATTTGATGGTTCTAGAAGGAAGACCTAAGGTAGGTTATAGAAAAGAAAGAACAGAAAAGAAGGATAAATAAAGGAATTTTTGATTGGTCCGGGAATCCTATCTTGGATTCGGTATGGATAAAAGATCTTCATATGTTATATACTATTAATTCTCCACGACTAATTAATTTAATAGCTCAGATATTGTTATTCATGATATTGATCCGATTCAATATCATCGATAGGTAATGCATTCATTGAATTGACAGGTGAAAGATTTATCATCTCTATGGGATTAAATCCCGAGTTATTGTATTGTGAAATAAAAAAAAACGATGAGATTATGGAAGTAAATATTCTTGCATTTATTGCTACTGCACTGTTCATTTTAGTTCCTACTGCTTTTCTACTTATAATTTACGTAAAAACAGTAAGTCAAAATAATTAATTAATTACTTTAAATGAAACTCGACTTCTGAATTCTTTGAAGAAATCAAAAGAAAAGTATTCTATTTTTGCTGAAATCAAGGGGCTATAATCGGCGATATTCTATGAGATCCGAGAGTATGGTAAGTAAGAAATTGCTTTATTACTTACCATACTCTCTATTAGTGTTATAGTAGTGTATAAAGTTGTACTTGACTTTCTAATAAAAAGGGTATGCTATATTAGCTTCTATCTTCAATCTTCAATTCAATATATGTAGTTATTAATCCATATTTGGAATTGACGTAGGACCCAATCTTTTCTTTCATACATTTATATATATATATATATTTATATTCCAATGAATCTGAAAACTTCCAATGAATCTGAAATAATTGTTTTACTGTTATAGAATACATTTCTCCACTAGAATCTAATGGAATTTCGAAATGAAGATATTTTTATTTGAAAATTATTTCAATTTAAATAAAGAATGCGTTGCAGAACGATCTATAAAACAATTGATACCTTTTCATTTCTCAACTAAATTAGGAGTGCTTCTAAAGTCCACTTCTTCCCCATACTACGAGTGAAAGGGAAAAAGTAAAGACTACCATTAAAGCAGCCCAAGCGAGACTTACTATATCCATGTGAATTATGTCCCTTATCTCTATGATAGAATTATTCCATTATTGCTCACTAATAATAGTAGAATGAATGGTCCAGAGTCAAAAAGGGATTCTGGGCGAACACTATTGATGAATCAATCAAATAAATGGATTTTAAAAATTCCTATATGATTTATAATCCGTACCCTTTCCCGATTGTCTCTCTGAAGGAGTTGGGATATAGTATATTATACTCTTGACGAGGGGTAAAAATTGTTTTGGGCTTTTTTTTTTATTTTCTATAAAAGGTAAATTATCTATCCAATCTCAATCTAATAGTGATTGAATGCCTGAACACTCAGAGATTCTCGCGAGTCTATATATGTAGATTACAGTATAGAAAGTACTTTCCCAACTAGTAGTGGAATTCTCGGCCGGTTATCCAATGTAATTCAAGACCCAATCAATAGACATTACATTAGCAGTAGAAGAGAATCTGGAAGTCTTGCTTCGACCATTATAATCTTTCTTTGAATTTTAGATTCAAAGATTTCCAATCTTTTACAAAATCCCCAGAACATAAAAAAATAGCGGAACAGAACAAGAGATTTCGATTCGTTTGTTGATGAGGCGGCACCCGGATTTGAACTGGGGAAAAAGGATTTGCAGTCCCCCGCCTTACCACTCGGCCATGCCGCCAAAACGATACACAATAGGATAAAAATTTCCCTTTTTGAGTTGTATTAGTAAACTTGAGTTTATTGTACTTGCATCCCTTTTTAATCCTTTTTTCTAAATTTAGAAAAAATTAGAAAAGAAACCGTTTTTCCCCTTTTGATTGTATTTGATCTGCCCCTTCGATTGATTGTATAGTATCTCAAAACACACAAACTTCCACTCACTTTTATATTGAAAAATCAAATGTATATTTTCACTCAAAAAGCCTAAATTTATGGGAACCATTAACTATTTATTGACTGACAATTCGTGAATTATTCTTGGATTTGAATATCAATTTTGGTTTGCCTAATGACATAAGAATAAGCAAAAATTTTTTGATACATACTTAATTTATTTTTTTAATCAAAAATCCTTCTCAATTTCCATTATAACAAAAATTATAGGTATATGTAAACCCCAGAACGGATATTCTTATACAGATACCAAATTGGCTATTTATATTATAGTATGTTGCCTATAAATAAAGGGAATTCGTTGGAACAAAAAAAGGCCTGGCTGGGTATTGACCGGGCCAGGCCCAAAAGGCACTTCGAACAAAATAAAAGAAAGAAGGTGTTCTTTATTTATCTTTCTATTTGGATCTTTCGAGCATCTAAATTGAATTGCTAATTATATAATAACGATAAAGAATGTGAAAGAAATACTTTCTTTAATCCTTACTTGATGTGTAATGTAACATAGTAATTATCTTTTTCAATTGGGAGAGATGGCTGAGTGGACGAAAGCGGCGGATTGCTAATCCGTTGTACGAGTTATTCGTACCGAGGGTTCGAATCCCTCTCTTTCCGTTTCCGTTGATGAGTTTCCATTTTTTCTTTCAAATTTTGCAAACCCCTTTTTATTTTTTCCTTGTTAAATGTGTGGAATAGCTAAAAAAAATCTTAAGAAAATTATAAAATCAAGCAATAAAAACAAAAAAATTATTCTTCACGTCCAGGATTACGTCCTGGATCATTGGATAGGAATCCAAAGATGAAGAGAGAAACAAAGAATATTACTACTGTATAAACGAAAAGTTTGAGAGTAAGCATTACACAACCTCCAAGATCATTTTTTGAAAAAGAAAAACGAGAAAAGACAATAGATCCTCCATTTTTATATCACATATCCTATTTTGACACCAAGAAAAGAATTCTAGAAATAGAAAAGAATGTTCAGAAATTCAAATGAAGTTGAAATTTGTAATCAGAGTCTTTGATTACCACAAATCACTTTCATACCCAAATTAGATATTGTAAGGGACCCGAAGCTAATAAGGTATTTCGCCGTAAAAAGGATTAAAATCAGGAAATAGGGCGTCTCGTGGCTATCCGAGAATTTCAATGTTTGAATCGAAGGTTCATACTGTCAGACTTATTTGATCTTATCAATTGTTATAATTTTTCTCGAATAAATATGAATTTTCTAGGATAGTATTAAAGATCTTATCGAAAACTTACAGCAGCTTGCCAAACAAAGGCTAAAAGAAAAAAGAACAGGGGTATGACTGGCATAACATCTACGATTGGATTCAAAAAAGCATAGGCTTCGGGCAATTTGGCCAAGAAAAGACTACTCGGATAAAGGGCAGAATTAAGACAGATCAAACTAAAGATATTAAGCATAACAGACATTTTTTTCGTCGAGATAATTGCATTTTGATTGAGTTATTGATATAAGGAAAAATGAAGTAAAGTAAGGTAGACAAAAAATCCTTCTTTTTCCGCTCAATCAAAAATCCTCCGATTCTCAAAGGAGAATAGAAGAAATCATACTTTCATACAATATCTTAATTGAATTATATGTAATGATCAATAAATTCCATTGAATTAATTCTAGAGATACACATGCCAAAATCCTAGCACGAATCTATAATAGATTCTATAAAGAATAAAGATTTTCTATAGTTGGACTGGAATTGACGAACACTTAATACCAATATTATTCTTTAATAGTATAAGTATCCAATAAAAATAGAAATGGGGCGTAGCCAAGCGGTAAGGCAACGGGTTTTGGTCCCGCTATTCGGAGGTTCGAATCCTTCCGTCCCAGAGCATATCCATTGTATTCTAATACTTCTTTTTTGTTCAACAAGGTTCTGTTTCAAGGTTTGGATAGACTTTTTTTATTCTTCGCGGAATCATATCTGACTTTTTCACAAACCAAACTAAATCGAGTTCAAATGACATGCAAAAGTAACTGAACCCTTTTGTGACCCATAGAAAATGGGGCATAGATCACAGTTGGAAAAAGATTACTTAACCTCAGGTTAAAAAAATATGAAAATACATATAAAACGAGGAAGTGCTTAGCCTATAGGTATGTATGGTTATCCTATTTCAGTGACAATAGTGTTTCCATTTTTGTGAAAACTAAATTGCATCCCTAAAATATGAAAATTTAAATATTTAACAATGATATTTCTTTTTATTGTTCGATCTATTTAGCTTATTTGCTTTGCATCATTGACAATTCCATTTGAAAAGAAAGAGAGATCTTGCTTTTTTATGATAATAAAAAGGAGTAAAACTTGACTCAAAGAATGATGTAGAAGTAGAAAACTTTTTCAACTATCAAGATTTGTAATGATTCCTTCTAGGTTGGGAAGTTGAAAATGGTCAGTCTATCTTATTGAGTCACTTGAAGAGGCAGAGTCAAATAGAATTTATTTATTTATTTTATTTGTGCGATTTCTGTTAGTTATGTTATTTCTATATTTGGATTTCTTAATATTTCTGTTAGATATTTTTTTGAGATAGAGATTTATAGAAAAATGTTATATTCAGACAAAAAAAGACGGCATTTTGCTAAAATTTATTCAGAAAAATCTTTATTATCTGTGTAGATATTCTCTATTAAATATAAATAACTATGTCTCTGTACCGACTGAACCAATGACTATTCATGATTCCATAATTGAATCAATTCCATACTGGTTCCAAATTAGAGGAATGTTATGGTAAAACTTCGTTTAAAACGATGTGGTAGAAAGCAACGTGCGACTTGAAGGACATGATCCGGTGTGGATTCTTATTGTTACATCCACCATTTTATATAGGAATGAAGGTGCTCTTGGCTCGACGTCGTTTGTTCTATTCTACTAGAACCCTTCTTTTTTTATTGGGTTCTAATGTAAATAGTTCATGATGGAGCTCGAGTAGAAAGTATTTATTAATTTCTCAGGGGCAACGATCTAGGGTTAATGCCAATTAATAAATTGGAACAACTTCGTAAGTATATCTTCGATATAGAAATCGAAAGGATTCCATTCCAACAAATTTTCAAAATTGTTGGAACGGCTAAAACTTTTTCGATCGACAGTGTATCGCGCATGAATCAACCTCGGTATGATTCTTTGATAGAAAGAAATCCCAAAAGGGGTATGTTGCTACCATTTTGAAAGGATTAAGAAGCACCGAAGTAATGTCTAAACCCAATGATTTAAAACAAAAATAAAGGATCCCAGAACAAGGAAACACCACTTCAATTGTCTCACGGATCCGAATAAAGAATCCAAATAAATTTTAAACGAGACAAAAACGGTGGGTTAAAGACCACTCAATAAAAAAATATCTTAAAAATCTTTAATATATTTGAGAATTATTATTATTATATTATTGAACTTGAGTTATGAGTACAAATGATTTTTTTTCAGCAACGCAGCTAAATAAAAATGACTATGAGTTAAATTGAAATTTGAAATTATATTATAGAATAATTCATTTTACAGATTTTCTATTTATTCTAATTCTAATTTTATCCATAGACAAAACATCATTTTTTCTCGAGCCGTACGAGGAGAAAACTTCCTATACGGTTCTAGGGGGGGGGGGGTTCTTTTTCATCTACATCTATCCCGATGAGCCGTCTATCGAATCGTTGCAATTGATGTTCGATCCCGAAGAGAAGGAAGAGATCTTCAGAAAGTGGGTTTTTATGATCCGATCAAGAATCAAACTTATTTAAACGTTCCCGCTATTCTCTATTTCCTTGAAAAAGGTGCTCAACCTACAGGAACTGTTCAGGATATTTTAAAAAAGGCAGAGGTTTTGCCCTAATCAAATGAAATTCAATTAAATTAAGGAAATAAAAAATAAGGGTAGGATAATGATTTCTATATCATTTTGGATATCTTTTCTATACTATGTTTTTTTATTTCCTTCTTTTCTTCTTCTATTCGTATCTAGTTATCATTGTTTTTATAGAATCCTTTTTGATAGAATCTTTTTTGATAGAATCCTTTTCTAAGGAAACCCTTATTTGATTCATCCTCACAAAATAGAACTATTTTGGCATTACCTGCAATTGGATGGTTTTCATTCGACCTCTAATATCAAGTAAGAAACAAGGAATCGAAGTTCTTTATTCTATATGGATTCAATACACTCTTGATTGCATAAATACTTTTTCTACTTCTTCTTTGTTTATTCTCCATCTAAACTAAAATTTTTAGTATATATGTATATGCAGTGCCAATCCAACACAAGTCCCTTTTTTACTATTCTTTCAATTTAAGTTCTTGTTTTTTTTTTCCATCGTATTCCTTTCTTAACGTTTATATTGACAACATTGTATCGAACAAATATAATTCATCGTGATAAGCAGTTCTATTTATTTCCGTCCCATAGGTTTTCTTTTTTACCTGTTGATTCAAATGATGGGTTCGTTGGATTTGATACCCGGATTTTTGATTGAAAAAGTGTATAACATAGAAATAGGGGATGGTCTAGCATTTTTTACATTTCTTTATTTATTTTGATCGGGAATTTTTTTTCATCTAATTTAGTCATTTTTATGTTCCAAATAGATTAGAAATTTTTTTCTATTTTTTATTTCGTAGATTAATGCTTTGATTTAATAATTTTTTTTTATTCTGATTGTATCTACATACCCCTTTTTCTATTTGGGTTGCTAACTCAACGGTAGAGTACTCGGCTTTTAAGTGCGGCTAGGATCTTTTACACATTTAGATGAAGCGAGGGATTCGTCCATACCATCGGTAAAGTTTGGAAGACCACGACTGATCCTGAAAGGGAATGAATGGAAAAAATAGCATGTCGTATCAATTAAGAGTTTTGAGAATATTTTATTCTTTCCGGCTCGGTACAAAGCCTTCTTTAATTTATTGAAAGGTAGGAAACTAAAGTCAATTTCAAGTTGGGTCGAATTAATAAATGGATAGGGCCCCAAAGCTTCAATTCATTTCATTTTTTTTTAGGGAAAGAAAAAGCAACGAGCTTCCGTTCTTAATTTGAACGATTACCCGATCTAATTAGACGTTAAAAAAATATTAGTGCCCAATACGGGAAGGCTTTCTCCCAGGAATGTATTCCTGATTTTTTAATGAATCCTAAATATTATCATTCTCCATTTCATAAAAACGTATGTGTATAAGAAACAGTATATTGATAAAAAATTTCCAAAATCAAAAGAGCGATTAGGTTGAAAAAAGTAAAGGATTTCTAATCATCTTGTTATCCTATAATGAAAACGAACATAAATACTTAAATTTAAATGGAAAAAGAGAGGATAGAGAATCCGTTGATAAGTTTATCTGTATCCGAGGTATCTATTTGGTTTGTACTATAATACCTTGTTTTGACTGTATCGCACTATGTATCATTTATAATCCCAAAAATCCTCTACCTTTCATTTAAATAGAATTTCAAATGGAGAAATTCCAAAGCTATTTAGGGCTAGATAGATCTCAACAACACTCTTTCTTATATCCACTTATCTTTCAGGAGTATATTTATGTACTTGCTCATGATCATGGTTTAAATAGATCTATTTTGTTGGAAAATGTAGGTTATGACAATAAATTCAGCTTACTAATTGTGAAACGTTTAATCATTCGAATGTATCAACAGAATCATTTTATTCTTTCTGTTAATGATTCTAAACAATTGGGGCACAACAATAATTTTTATTCGCAAGTAATGTCAGAGGTTTCTTCAATTATTCTGGAAATTCCATTGTCTCTGCGATTAATATCTTCCCTAGAAAAGAAAAAGAAAGGGTTAGTTAAATTCGATAATTTACGATCAATTCATTCAATATTTTCTTTTTTAGAGGACAACTTTTCACATTTAAATTAT
>JARVZY010006749.1:0-25465 GCA_030686995.1 Artemisia argyi | reverse complement strand
CTAGGATTAGAAAACCTAATTACTAGTTCTAGAGGTGAGGGATGATTATTTTTGTGTTTTTATATTTTTTAGAAAGTAATTAAAATCTCGGGTTTTGAAAGAGTGGGCGGAATTAGTTGCTATTCAACTAACCCAAAACTAAGATGCAAACAAAATAAAATACTGAAAAATGAAAGTAAACTAAATATTACAAAGGTTGTGAGCAGTAATTGGAGAAATTGTGTTTACTTAGACTTCACTACTCCCTAGATATCTTTTACATGTTAATTACTTGTTATAATTGCATGGATGACGGATCGTATTCCTTAATACCATTCATGGGGTGGCATACATAACTCCCCAATTGTATGAGCTCTTATCTCCTCCTACACCATGACCCAGCACAACTATAGGGATTGTAAACAGTGGCTCATGCATTAAATACAACCAATAAAGACCTAGTACGCCTCGGTTCATGTTTCTTAAGACGTTCAAGCATGTTACCATTTGGAGATCTGCCAGTTTTCTTAAGCCTAACATATAAAATCATTCATCCAAGACAAGAATAAACAAGTAATCAACACATAATCAACATCTAGATTTCATTAGATCTAAGCAAACACAAAGGAGATCTAGCCTAGCATAATTGAATTGAGACAAGAACAAGATATAGACAACCAACACATAGACATATTGATTGAATTAGAAGAACACTTATCTCAATTACAATGCAAGGTATCAAGGGTTTGGAACCCTTGAAAAACCTGTAAAAGATGCACCAAATTCGTCTTTAGGGTTTCACCAAAACTTCTCTTTTTTTAATGTAAAAACTAGAAAACTATATATAGGAAAACTGGGCTGACGGCGTCAAGACAACCATGTGACGCCGTCACCTCGCCGCCAAATACTTCCTCGGACGGCCTTGATCTACTTATGACGGCCTATGTGACGCCGTCACCACCTACGGTATTTTATTCTTGGGACTTTGACGCCGTCAGGATGACTTTTGACGCCGTCATCAACTACGGTATTTTATTCTTGATGTCTGACGCCGTCAAGGCATTACTCTTGACGCCGTCACCTAGTGTTTCCAGCATGGAAAATTGATACTTTGCCGTTTTCTTCACTTTTATGCTCCAAAAACGTCCAAAATGGCTTCTTTTCCAGAATTCACTCTCCAAGTACCTAAAATCACAAAAGGAATGATTTAGGGCTATATTTGATCAAATAAAGTCGGATTCGGGCTTAAATGACCCCCTAAAAACGGATCATTTTTCGCCTCATCATGGCTCATTGTAGTGAGTGACAACGTCAATGGAGGGGGGGTGTAGGTTGGTGTCTTGTGAAGAGGAGACAAAGATTTCAAAAAAAAAGAAACGTGTAGTATTCTTTTGGTGGCAAAGTGGTTTTGCTTCTGTACTCGAGTGACATGCTACGTGATGAGGCGAAAAATGATCCGTTTTTAGGGGGTCATTTAAGCCCGAATCCGACTTTATTTGATCAAATATTGCCCTAAATCGTTCCTTTTGTGATTTTAGGCACTTGGAGAGTGAATTCTGGAAAAGAAGCCATTTTGGACGTTTTTGGAGCATAAAAGTGAAGAAAACGGCAAAGTATCAATTTTCCATGCTGGATACACTAGGTGACGGCGTCAAGAGTTACACCCTGACGGCGTCAGACATCAAGAATAAATTACCGTAGTTGATGACGGCGTCAAAAGTCATCCTGACGGCGTCAAAGTCCCAAGAATAAAATACCGTGGTTGGTGACGGCGTCACATAGGCCGTCATAAGTAGATCAAGGCCGTCCGAGGAAGTATTTGGCGGCAAGGTGACGGCGTCACATGGTTGTCTTGACGCCGTCAGCCCAGTTTTCCTATATAGAGTTTTTTAGTTTTTACATTAAAAAGAGAGAAGTTTTGGTGAAACCCTAAAGACGAATTTGGTGCATCTTTTACAGGTTTTTCAAGGGTTTCAAACCCTTGATACCTTGCATTGTAATTGAGATAAGTGTTCTTCTAATTCAATCAATATGTCTATGTGTTGGTTGTCTATATCTTGTTCTTGTCTCAATTCAATTATGCTAGGCTAGATCTCCTTTGTGTTTGCTTAGATCTAATGAAACCTAGATGTTGATTATGTGTTGATTACTTGTTTATTCTTGTCTTGGATGAATGATTTTATATGTTAGGCTTAAGAAAACTGGCAGATCTCCAAATGGTAACATGCTTGAACGTCTTAAGAAACATGAACCGAGGCGTACTAGGTCTTTATTGGTTGTATTTAATGCATGAGCCACTGTTTACAATCCCTATAGTTGTGTTGGGTCATGGTGTAGGAGGAGATAAGAGCTCATAGAATTGGGGAGTTATGTATGCCACCCCATGAATGGTATTAAGGAATACGATCCGTCATCCATGCAATTATAACAAGTAATTAACATGTAAAAGATATCTAGGGAGTAGTGAAGTCTAAGTAAACACAATTTTCTCCATTACTGCTCACAACATTAGTATAATTTAGTTTAATTTCATTTTTAGTATTTTATTTTGATTATATATTAGTTTTGGGTTAGTTGAATAGCAACTAATTCCGCCCACTCCTTCAAAACCCGAGATTTTAATTGCTTTCATAAAAACATAAAAAGACAAAAAATAATCATCCCTCACCTCTAGAACTAGTAATTAGGTTTTCTAATCCTAGCGACACTATTCCTAAGCTGAACAATCAATCCCCCGGTACTTGTCACTATACTATACTACAACGATCAGGTACACTGCCTGGTGGGGGTTGTAAGCTTCTCGAGATCCCTCGAGAGGTAAAGCCTGTTGCGATTCCCACGCATCACTACGCAAAAAATAACAAGCCAAGTGGGCTTAGCAACATTCGGCCCAAGATGAAACATTCACAAAAAAAAAAAAAAGTAGTAACTCGTGTGGCCTTATGGGCTTGGTGGTGGCGATCCGGCCCAAGAAAAGAAAGAAAGGAAAAATCGTGTGGGCTAGTGGGGGTGATTCGGCCCAAAATATAACGAGGGTGTCGGTGATCGTAAGATTTGTGAAATATATCTCGGTGTCGGTGTTGGTTTGTGAAAACCATAAACGGTGTCATCATTTATATATATACTCATATATATAATGATAAATTTGTAAAAAGTTAATATATACATAGTGTCGTATATATATATATATATATATATATATATATATATATATATATATATATATATATATATATATATATGGTCTCTCGGTGTTCAATTTGGGTGTCGGGTCGCAAGTGGGAGTTACCGGTGTTTAACCTCATTGGGTGATATCCAAGAGTGATATTCGGGTGATATCGGGTGACAAAACATGTTCGGGTGTTAAACAAACGGTGTTCAAAACAATCGGGTGTCAAATAAACAGTGAACAAAACAATCGGGTGCTCAAACAAACAGTGTCTTATGTAAAAATTTCAAATTAGCCCGCAAATATGGCTTAGTTAAGAATAATGTCGATAATTAGCATAAATAAATGACCTGGGATTTTACGGTGTATTACAGTACCCACCCGTTAGATTGGATTCGTCCCGGAATCCAAAGTTGAATCGGTGCTCAGGGGTTGTCTCATCAAATAGTTGTGGGTGTTTGGCACGCATTTGATCCTCGCGCTCCCATGTGTACTCGGGTCCTCTCTTAGAGTTCCATCTGACCTTAACAATGGGAATGCGACTATGTTTAAGTCGTTTGACCTCCCTATCCATAATCTCAACGGGTTCCTCAATAAAGTTCAACTTATCATCGATTCTGATCTCTTTCAGTGGAATCACAAGTGTTTCATCCGATAAACACTTTTTCAAATTTGACACGTGGAAGGTGTTGTGCACTCTACTGAGTTCCTCAGGTAGTTCTAGTTTGTATGCCACGGGACCGATCCTTTCAATGATCTCGAAGGGTCCAACGTATCTTGGGTTTAACTTTCCACGCTTTCCAAACCTAATCATTCCTTTCCAAGGTGATACCTTAAGCATGACCTTGTCTCCAACTTGAAACTCTATCGGTTTCCTTCGCACATCGGCATAACTCTTTTGCCGATCCCTAGCGGCTTGTAATCGTTGTCTAATCTTCACTATTTTCTCAGTGGTTTCAAGAATTAACTCGGGACCTGAGAGTTGTACATCTCCAATCTCAGCCCAACAAACTGGTGATCTACACTTTCTTCCATAAAGTGCTTCAAACGGTGCAGCCTTAATGCTAGTGTGATAACTGTTGTTATATGAAAAATCTGCTAATGGTAGGTGTTTATCCCAGCCTTTTCCAAAATCAATCACACACGCCCTAAGCATGTCTTCTAGGGTTTGTATAGTCCTTTCACTTTGACCATCAGTCTGTGGATGGTAAGCTGTACTCATATCTAACTTAGTTCCCAAGGCTTTCTGTAAAGATCGCCAAAAGTTAGATGTGAAACGGCTGTCTCGGTCGGAGATAATAGAGATAGGCACTCCATGCCGAGAAACTATCTCTTTCAGGTACAAACGTGCAAGAACATCCATATCATCAGTCTCTTTGATTGGCAAGAAGTGCGTTGACTTCGTGAGACGATCAACAATAACCCAAATAGTGTCCAACCCACTCGATGTCTTGGGTAATTTCGTAATGAAATCCATTGTAATCCTTTCCCATTTCCACATTGGTAGCTCGGGTTGAATCAAAAGACCGGATGGTTTTTGATGTTCAGCCTTTACTCTTGAGCAGGTCAAACACTTACCGACATACTCTGCAATGTCAGTTTTCATGTTTGGCCACCAATACAACTTCTTTAAATCTTGATACATCTTGTCTGAACCAGGATGAATGGAATATTTAGACTTATGAGACTCGTGCATGATGAGGTCTCGTATTCCTTCATACAATGGAATCCAACTTCTGTCTTTGAAACACAGCCTTCCATCTGGTTTCTTGACAAATCCATTCGTGCTTTCTGGCATACCGTAAATTTTCTCATGTGATCTATTCTCTTCCTTAAGAGCCTCAGCTTGAACTTCAAGAATTTGAGACGGAAGTGGTGATCTAATTGTCAT
Organism: Artemisia argyi; assembly: GCA_030686995.1. Taxonomy (NCBI): domain Eukaryota; kingdom Viridiplantae; phylum Streptophyta; class Magnoliopsida; order Asterales; family Asteraceae; genus Artemisia; species Artemisia argyi. The sequence continues at coordinate 20,426 of JARVZY010006749.1, read as the reverse complement.
ACCCAATGACCTAACTCTGAGGGGTCTAAGTCGTTCCTTTCGACTTAAGGCATCTGCTACAACATTTGCCTTCCCCGGGTGATAACGAATCTCGCAATCATAGTCACTTAGCAACTCTAGCCATCGACGTTGCCTCATGTTCAACTCCTTTTGATCCAAAATGTGCTGAAGACTCTTGTGATCGGTGAAAACCGTACACTTGGTTCCATATAGGTAGTGTCTCCAGATCTTCAGAGCGAATACCACCGCTCCTAATTCTAGATCATGAGTAGTGTAGTTCTCCTCGTGGGGTTTAAGTTGTCTAGAAGCGTAAGCGATCACCTTAAGTCTTTGCATCAATATGGCACCCAAACCTTGGATTGATGCGTCACAATATACCACGAAGTCCTCACTTCCTTCGGGTAGTGCTAATATTGGTGCTTCACAAAGCTTCTGCTTCAAAAACTGAAATGCCGATTCTTGTTCTTCTCCCCATTCAAACTTCTTCTTCTTCTGTGTTAACTCAGTCAAAGGTTTAGCAATCCTTGAAAAACCTTCAATAAACCTTCGATAGTATCCGGCAAGACCTAAAAATTGGCGTATCTCAGTAGGACTCGTAGGTGACGCCCAATTTTTAATAGCTTCGATCTTGGTGGGATCAACATGAATACCCTTGCTGTCAATAACATGCCCGAGAAATTGTACTTTCTCAATCCAAAAATCACACTTGGAAAATTTGGCGTATAATTTCTCTTCTCTGAGCAGTGTTAGTATCGCCTTCAAGTGTTCTGCGTGTTCTTCCTTACTACGTGAATAAATAAGGATATCATCGATAAATACAATCACGAACTTATCCAAATAGGGTTTGCACACTCGGTTCATTAAGTCCATAAATACAGCGGGTGCATTTGTTAGACCGAATGGCATTACTTGGAATTCGTAGTGACCATATCTTGTCCTGAAAGCCGTCTTAGGGATGTATTCTTCCCTAACTCTCAGTTGGTGATAACCTGATCTCAAATCAATCTTCGAGTAGACACTCGATCCTTGTAATTGATCAAACAAATCGTCAATCCTTGGCAACGGATATCGATTCTTAACCGTCAGCTTGTTCAACTCACGATAATCAATACACATCCTGAAGGTTCCATCCTTCTTCTTTACAAACAACACCGGGGCTCCCCACGGTGATGAACTAGGGCGAATAAATCCTTTATCTGACAATTCCTCCAATTGCTCGGATAACTCCTTCATTTCCGATGGTGCTAGCCTATAGGGTGCTCGTGCTACGGGTGCGGCTCCTGGTATCAAGTCAATTTGAAATTCCACTTGACGAGTCGGCGGAAGGCCAGGCAAGTCCTCAGGGAAAACTTCTGGAAAGTTCCTGACTACTGGCACATCCTCGAGTCGCTTCTCTTCCGACTTCTTCTCGGTGACTTGAGCCAAAAAGACTTGACATCCTCGTTCGATGTACTTCACAACCTTGACGCAAGATATGACGCTCAAACGTGTCTTACTTCGCTCTCCGCGAACAACCAGGGTTTCGTTATTCAATGGGATGTGAACGACCTTTTCGTCACAAATGATCTTAGCGCGGTTCTCGGGTAACCAATCCATTCCTATAACGACGTCGAAACTACCAAGTCTAATAGGCATAAGGTCAATGACGAATGGGGTGTCTAATAGTCGTAGGGTGCAACCTCGGAGTATAGTGTTAGTGCTCACTAGCTTTCCATCGGCTAGTTCAATCTCATACGTGGTGTCTAGTTGGGTGGGTGTAATATTAAGCAGGGGTGCAAGTGAAACAGATACGAAACTTTGATCGGCTCCAGAATCAAATAAAACTTTAACGAGGCGGTTGTTTAGAAAGAACGTACCAGTGACTACGTTCGGATCTTGTTGGACATTTCCATCTCCCAGCACGTATGCTCTCCCACGTGCATTGTTATCCTTATTAGGGCACTGACGCCTGTAGTGTCCTTTCTCTCCACAAGCATGGCATACTACAGCCACGGGTTGCAAGTTGGCTCCTGTCGCCTTGCAATCTTGTGTTTTATGTCCAACCCTTGAACACTTCCCGCACTTAGCATAGCGGGGTCCATTGTGATGCATCTTACACTTGTCACAAAATGGAAGAGGTCCAGCATACCTAGCATCCTTAACTGGTGCAGCGACATAAGCTCTGACAGCTTCCTGTCGTCGGTTCTATTGGTTGTGGTGGGTGTTTCTGTCATGGTGATAGTTACGGTTGGGATTACGATTGTTGTTGTTACTGCTGTTGTTGTTGTTGTTGTTGTTTGTCCTTCGATCATCAAACTTCCTTTTGTGATCGTTGTTTCCCTGAGCAGAGTTACGCTTAATCTCCCGGTCTAGCAATCTTTGGGCAATGGACATTGCTTCATCCAAAGATTGAGGCTTAGACGAGGTGATGTTTCCCTCAATACTCCTGGGTAATCCCTCAATGTACCTTTCCAACAACTTTTCCAAATCGGGAACCTTTGAAGAGCAAAGTGTGGCAAGCTCCTGAAATCTCCTATCGTAAGCCCTGAGATCATTTCCTTTCACAACCAACGTGTGAAACTCATCTTATAGCTTCTTGATCTCACCTCTAGGGCAGAACTTTTTCAACATTTTTTCCTTAAAATCAGCCCAGGTAATCTGATAGGCCTCCTCCACACCCATCTTCTGAGCAGTTGCATTCCACCAAGACAACGCGTCTTCCAACAATGTTCCAGTAGCAAACGAGACTCGGCTTTCCGTGGCACAACCGCTCCTCACAAACACAGTCTCAGTTCGCTCAAACCATCGAGCAAGCTCTGTTACTCCTTCAGTTCCTTTGAAGTGAGATGGTTTACACGCAATGAAGTCCTTATAGGTGCACTTCCGAGTCGCAGCAGACTCGCTCTCAGCAGTGGCTCGGTTATTGCTACTAGTTCGTGCCATTGCAGCAGCCTGCTCTTCTAAAGCTGCAGCAACACTGTCGGCAACCAACTTTCTGATAGCAGCCTGGGTCATAGCGGGTGACGAGGTAGCAGTAGCGGTTTTCCTTGGGGCCATAACTCTATAAAATCGTAAGTGCATAAGTACAAATCCCAAACATCAATGACAAGAGAAATAGTGTAACCAACTCATAATAGTCGAGATCATCACAAAGTACATATCACAACCACACCATAAATACATACATCAACATAAACCATATCATTCATAAATAAACATCACGATATGTAACAACACACATGGAAATTATAATGAATCTCAATATGGGAGCATAATAAAAAGAAAGATCAGACAACTAGAACATCATAAAACAATATCAATACGTTACAATCGTAACCAACATAAAGTTTTAATAATTTTTGAATTCATTGTTACAAAACAATAAGATACAACAATTATTAATGCCACAGACGGCAAGTTAAGATGTCTATGTAAGTAATGACATGTCATAGATCTATGAAGGTCCAGGTGCGCCTCCTGATCTCCTCTCCAGCTCTCTAATGATCCTGATCATCCCCAACATCTCCATATCTCTGGATCTCTCACAGGCCTGAATCTCCTCAATAGTAGCTGAAAGTGTGTGGATGGTAGAACTAGATGCAGCTAACTCCTGTGCCTGATGCTCCATCATCTCCTGTGTAATGGCTGCAATCGCTCTCAAATCATCAATCTCGTGCCTCTGAACATCTAGTCGATGACCAAACTCAGTGATGGTAGCCTGTGGCTCCTCGATCTCTGTCCCCATCATCTCAAATACCATCTCTAAGGCTGTCCTATGAACTACGAGGTTCTCGACCTCCTCCTGCATGCACTCTATCCTCTCCAAGGATATATCCTCAATAACACTCAACAGCTCATCAAGACGACTCTCATGTCTAATCAATCTAGCAGCCAAAAGAGGGATAGTATGGTGTATCGGCTCCCCAGTGACCGGTAACACCGCTGAAGAGCCATCTCCAAGCTCAGCATCCCTAGGCGATCCCTCAGCTAATCTCCATCTACGAATGTAGTCTAACAAAAACGACCATCGACGAGCATCAACCAATCTATGAATACCAGGTGAGGTGGGTATCTCGGTGGGAGTGGGTGATGGTACAAGTGATGTAGCAGGTGATGGGATCGGTACAGTGGTAGTCTGAGAGTAGAAAACTGTAGGTGGTGGCATGGGTGGTAAAGCCTCAGAGGTAGGAGGTGCGGTATAAGTAGGCAACATGTAAGGATGTGGCTCAGGTGGGGGTGATGCAGGTGATGGTGGGGGTGCTGGTGATGCCACAGGTGTCAAATCTGGCATAGAAACAGGTGGTAATACAGATATGGGTGATGATACAGGTGTAGGTACAGGTGTAGATACAGGTGGTGTAACAGTAGAAGCAGGCAAAAAGCAGACTCGTTTCCGAGCCGTACATTTGCGGGTATAGTCTCCCTCATGGTATCGAAACAACTCGCCGAAAGGCTCAGGCTCATAGGGCTCAAGAATCCTCACTCGCTTGCGCCGACGAATCGGTGCAGGCGGGGATGATGGTGGAACAGAAGCAGCAGTATCAGAAGTATCGGAGTCAGAAGACTCGTCATCAGCATCTGAACCAGAGTGGTGACTAGCAGGTGGTGTAGGACGATCATCAGCCGCAAGAAACTGCTGAGATGTCAGGTACTGGTCATAAAGGTACTGTCCCTGTGTCAAAGGTCCACAAACAGGACGAAAGAGAGGCTGAATAGCAAAGGAATCAATGGGTGTAGAAGCAACCTCACCCTCCTCAAAGGGCTCAGTGTCAGCAGAGGGGTCTCCAGATGGAACAGGAGATGGTATAGCAGGTGATACAGGTTGGGTGTCATGGTCAGAATCATGGGTGTCTTGGGTGTCATGGGTGTCATAGTCAGATAAGTCAATAGTAGGGTAAGTGGATGATGCTGGTACGACGTCGTCACTGTCGGACAAAATAATAACCGGGGGCGACATGGTACTGTAATATCCCAAAAATAGCAGTAATATAAGTCATTTAGTCTACATAATGCTACATGCACAGTGATCATGGTGTCATAGTGAGCTAAATGCAATGGGTGCTAAAAATCAAACCTTAAAACATAGCGTTGGCAAGCGCTGGCACGGAGGGCACTTCGGTGATAAATAGTTTGTTTAAAAATCTGGTGAGGTTATAGTCCAATGTTTTGGAAAATCATTTGGTTCTCTATAACCATGGCTCTGATGCCAATCTGTAACACCCCGAAAATTGATTAAGCAGCGGAAGTCTAATCGGGGTCGTTACAGTTTAGTACACAGTCATACTCATAGAAATCAATTCAAAAGATTGTCAATATCATTCCATGAAAACTCAAATATTCAGAGTTACAAACATTTTTCCAAAATGTTAATTGTTTCACAAAAGTGGTGATGAGTTTGTAAAGAATGATATAATTATTGAAATAAAAAGGGAGGTCCTGTGCCCTTTGCCAGCTCCGTGCCGCCATGCTTGCTAATTTCCTGAGATAAACATGCTTAAAAGTCAACACAAAGGTTGAGTGAATCCATAGTAGTTTAAATTGTAATAGTGTGAACACAAGTCAAGCATTTGAAATAAACAAGCCAAGATAGACAGGTCTTGACTAAATCGGGTGTAATATTGCTCCTAAGCCTCACGAAACGCAAGCCTTAACATTGATTTGACATATCATAAAGATAATAATAATCATCTACACCACAGCGGATGTATATGACAAGGGGCCCTCGGTGACAGGAAATGTGCCAAATTTCCATAATACCTCGAATATAGCACACCTCCTGCCAAGTAATCACCTTGACAGAGGTGGGCTGCCATCCAATAGATCTATCAACTATATTCGCGCTCACTCGCAAGTGATTAAGGTTTGTGATATGAGGGACTTGTAGCACAGGTGTCAACTTAGGCAATATCAGGTGATAACAGCATACAGAAAAATACTTGTGTTCGATTTATAGCATGTATCTCCCCACGGGGTTTAAAAACAATTAAAAATGTGGGACCATGAACTCACCTGAAAGGTGTGTAATCACAACGGTGCTCAAAGTGATGGTGTATTGCTATGAATAGCAATGAAATTCCTCCGACTTGCGACCTAAATAATACATTGTAATCGTTGTTTTAGATTTGTGTTGTAAACGACATGTGATATGTCACGTGTACGGTGTTATCCGTTCGGGTGTCTAAAATATATCTCAAATAACTTTACATAGTTATTGTTAGTGTTGCTACGAATCGGTGTTCGATAAATATTAACTCGTTGTGAAAATAATATCGTTTAAAAATATTTATGATTAAATATTTTTAATAAAGTTATACACACACACACACACACACACACACACACACACACACACACACACACACACACACACACACACACACATATATATATATATATATATATATATATATATATATATATATATATATATATATATATATATATATATATATATATATATATATATATATATATATATATATATTAAAGCTAAAGAAAAATATATGTATTTATAAAAATCATATGAAATAATTAATTATAGAAATATACCTTGTCATAATTTAACCCTTAACTTTTACAAAATTACACTTTGTACCCTTGGTTAAAAGTAATTACAATTTTAGTCCCTTTTGTACTCTTTTTCACTTTAATCCTCGAACTTAGGCCAAATGATGGTTTTTACCCTTGTTTTCAAAAAGAGTTCGGTATTTTAAATATTGGTTCGAAAGTTTGTGGTTTTAACACATTTAGTCCCCCACCGTGGAACTCATTGCAAAAATAGTCCAAACTCTAGTTTTCGAAAAAGTTAACTTTTATCTTTATAAAAGTCACCATTTTTATCCTTTAATATTTGTAAAAATCGGTATTTATAGTTCAGTGACCATTCGAAAACATTAAGTTCTCAATTCGAAAATTTCATAAAGGATTTGTTTGGGCTCGTTAGCCCGGTAAGGCCCAAAGTGGGTATCCCTTATCTAAAAACAAAGTTTCGACGAGGATTCGGTTTTGGCTTTGTTTTCATGGTGTAAAACCGAGTGTGACTTGCATGACAAACGTGTTCGACTTAGAGTGAGCCAAGGAATTAGTGTGTCATAAAATATATATGACTTGTACGTAAAAATGAGAAATGGTGAGCCCTTTTCTTAAGGGTGTCGAGGTGTGTGTGATCGTATATATAACTTCACAAGTGCAACGAGTGTTATACATGTGTGGTGTGATAAAAATCAACGTGTTATGCATGATTGTATAAGAGTAGGAAATGAAATAGGTAAGAAAACTTACAACACCAAGTATGGTGGTGATGTGGTCGTGCGTACGAGACAAAAGAACAAGCAAATATGGTACCCTCTTTCGTCTAGTGATCCCTTTATCCAATACTTCTTACCCAAAAGCCTTACTTGTTCAACCCAAAGCCTTAGCTTGTGTGTTCCTTGGTTCCTTTCGACAGCAACAAGAAAGAAAAACACAAGAGTGTTTGTGATTTGGAATTTTGGTGAGAGTGTGTGAGATCTAGCATTAAATGTGATTTATATAAGGTGTTCATGGGTGGTTCGTGGTTTCCTAAGGACACAACACTCCTCAAAATGTCATGTCTCACTCGACAAGGTTGTCTAGTTCCCTAAGGTGTTGTCAAATCGGGTTGCAAGGGTTTGAAAGCTATAACCATATTATAATGCTAGGACATAGTTAGTATTAGGCATGTGGTGTAAACATGTTGGAGGTAATGAAACATGCGATCCATGGGGTATTAGTTCGAAGGTGGTTATGGTGTTTATCCAATGGTTTGACGGCTCCATGGTGGCTCATTGTAGTGAGTGACAAAGTCAATGGAGGGGGTGTAGGTTGGTGTCTTGTGAAGAGGAGACAAAGATTTCAAGAAAAAAGAAACGTGTAGTATTCTTTTGGTGGCAAAATGGTTTTGCTTCTGTTTTCGAGTGACATGCTACGCAAGAAATAACAAGCCAAGTGGGCTTAGCAACATTCGGCCCAAGATGAAACATTCACAAAAAAAAAAAAAAAAAAAAAAAAAAAAAAAAAAAGAAAAAAAAAAAGTAGTAACTCGTGTGGCCTTGTGGGCTTGGTGGTGGTGATCCGGCCCAATAAAAGAAAGAAAGGAAAAATCGTGTGGGCTAGTGGGGGTGATTCGGCCCAAAATATAACGAGGGTGTCGGTGATCGTAAGATTTGTGAAATATATCTCGGTGTCAGTGTTGGTTTGTGAAAACCATAAACGGTGTCGTCATTTATATATATACTCATATATATAATGATAAATTTGTAAAAAGTTAATATATACATAGTGTCGTATATATATTAATGGTCTTTCGGTGTTCAATTTGGGTGTCTGGTCGCAAGTGGGAGTTACCGGTGTTTAACCTCATTGGGTGATATCCAAGAGTGACATTCGGGTGATATCGGGTGACAAAACATGTTCGGGTGTTAAACAAACGGTGTTCAAAACAATCGGGTGTCAAATAAACAGTGAACAAAACAATCGGGTGCTCAAACAAACAGTGTCTTATGTAAAAATTTCAAATTAGCCCGCAAAAATGGCTTAGTTAAGAATAATGTCGATAATTAGCATAAATAAATGACCTGGGATTTTACGGTGTATTACAGTTGCAGGGTGTTGTTTTGTTTTGTCTGGTTTAGGCCGCAAAAAGGAGGGAAGAATAAAGGGTGGGGGTGTTGACCCTTTGACCCGTTTTTATTAAATAAAATGTGATGGGCTTGGTTATGATTGGGCCTGGGTAGTGTTTTTGGTTTGGATTGGATTTGGAAGTATTTTGGGTTAAGAGTAATAAAAAGGGTCCGGTTTGGTTTATAAGTAGGGGTGTCCAAAAGAACCGAGGAACCGTACCGGAACCGAACCGTATATTAGAACCATGGTACGGTTCTTGGTTCCTAAAATTCCAAATTTTAGGTTCTCGGGACGGTTCGGGTCGGAACCGTCCGGTTCCGGTACTTTCCCGAAAGAACCAACTACTTTATAATATGAAATTTTATAGGGTTTATTTGGGACATTGTGTAATGTGTATAACATTTTAAGGAGAAAAAATAAATAAATAAACCTACTCATTAATAAACTATAACATAAAAAATCTAAAACTTAAAAAAATATAATAAAATTAAAACCCTAACTTTTAATCCTTTCAAAGATCATCATTATCATCATTTATCAACATGTAAGTATGTTTATCTTGAGATCATTATCGTAAATTTGATACTTGCCTATAGTAATAGAAAAATCAAGTGAATAATATAATGCAATATGTGACGAATGACGAATCTGTAGTTAACGAGTATAAAGGGTTGGAAGTATGAATGCATGGTATATTATATAAAAATGTTGGTCGGTTGGTGTTGGTGTACTTCATGCTTTTCGATTCAATATGATGCGCAATATTTAATCAAGTATACTAAATAACTAAATCAAGTATATATGTTGTTGTTTAAATATACAATATTTAATCATGTACATTAGTTAAATAGCGTGTGTATTTGTATTGTTATAGCATTATTAGCATGTCTTTATGAATGATCGACGACGAAAAAAATAAATTATTTAAACACTTAGGTTCTTGTGGGAATTACCCGAAATTCCCGTACCGGAACCGAGTACCGTACCGGAACTGTACCGAAGAACTTGGGATGGTTCTTGGTTCCACTTTTTCATATTTTCGGTTCTCGGTTCTTTCGGGACGGTTCCAGTACCATGGACACCCCTATTTATAAGTATCACAAGGACCATTTTTGTAATTTCTGAAAAATGGAGGGTTGGATTTGCCAACTTTCCAAAGTTAGTCCAAGGGTGAATCATGCCAGGTTTGAATAACCAAAGGACCATAATTGCAATTTTCCACTTTTTGATATCCAGGGACTACTTTTGCCAAATTGCAATTTGAGGGACTAAATCTGTAAATCCTTCAAACTTTCCATCAAAGGGCCATTTGTGATGACTTTTGAATTTCCAAGGACCAAAGTTGACTTTTCTTCCAAAATTTTCCACCAGGGACCAAATCTATCAATTTCTGAAACCTCAGGGACCAAAATTGTAAATTTTTAAAACTTTTTACCCCAGGACCATTTTTGTTAACTTTTCACTTTTAAAGGACTTGGATTGACTTTTCTTTCAAAACAAATGCTCAGGGACTGATTTTGTCAAATTTTGAAAGTTGAGGGACTGAAACTGCTAATTGTGCAAACTTTGTTCGTTTTTCATCTGTTTTCAATCATTTTGCATCTGAAACATATAAAACACAATCCTGGGATATTTTATGTATTTCGATGCATTTATGAGTGTTTTTAAGTGTTTTGGCAGTTCAGATTGGACAAAAATGATGAGTGTTTCAGCACTCATCACCCCAATTACGGTCGTTGAACACCAAAATGAAGAGACATCTTCTAAAATTGTTTGGTTTTCAAAATATGGTGAATTAAGCTTCGTATAACTGACATGATATTCACTCTCTCTGATACATATGTTTTTTTCAGTCACTACAGATTCTGTCCGGATTTGAACCGCCGTAAGAAAAAAGATACCCATGCTTGAACTTGGCAGATACAGGCCGCATTAGAGTTTCAGTTATGCAGGCAGTAAAATGAGCCCACGGTTAGCAGAAGAAGAAATGGGAGATGAATCCGAAAACGACGTGTGTTATTTTACACAGTGGCGAAGCTAGAAAATTTTCAGTGGGGGGTTGGGATCTAAATTTTTTTTTTTCCTAACGCTATTTTTCGGGTAATACCGAAATTTTGGGGGGTTGAAACCGAATATACCGAAATTTTTCTACACGAAAACTATATACCCCCTACATCGCAAAAAAAATTTCGGGGGTCGAGCGCCCCTCCCCGCCCCTATGTAGCTGCGCCCCTGATTTTATATATGTAGGTTAATATCGACGGGATATTTAAGACGATATTACACACTCGGTGAGCAAAACATTCTCTTTCTAATAGGTATTTGGGTTAAACGGTGTATTCCTTCATCAATTGTCTGTCTTTTTTGTGGCTATTTCAGGTGACGGATGAACAAAACAACGGTGGATCTTCTGTGTTCACTGCTATTTTTTGGAGTATTTGGGTTTGATACCAAGCAAAACTTTATAGGATGGCTCCTTAACTACACTTTCTCCTCCAGTAAATCTAATAACCAAACGTACTTCCATCATTTTTTACCCGTCCCCGGTGACTGCCTCCTGTAATCGCCTCTTTAACCAAGCAGCAATGCTGGATTATATAATATTAGTTATACTTATGGTTATCATGTTATTCAGTATTGCTTATTATTGTTATTGCAAATGTTAACTGAATATAAAATGTCTTAAGAAGGGTTGGGGTGCTTGTTATAATCTTAAGTCTTGCAGTGTAATGTTTTAATACTATATCAAGCACCCTCAGAGCTTCTTAAGAAATCTTAGATTCTAAACATGCAATTTTTTAAAGTTATTCGCAAGCTTTAGTTTTTTGAGCTGATGATACGTGTGATTAGGTCTTAAATTTATAAAGTCTCGTCTACCTAATGATCAACACATATACTAACTGACAGTGTACCCGGTCGTATGTAGTGAGGAAATGATAAATACGAGGTCGTTCTCAAGTGCTATGGGCGGTCTATCAATTTGTGTCTAACTAAACTAATCAACTTAATTGTCACAATTAAATTGAATAAATATTAATTAAATAAAATAAAATATGAAATGTAAAGTGGTAAATTAATCAAGAGCATTTATAGTTGAGTTGCATGAATTTTTGCAACTTAACATGAAAAGTTATGTGTTGGATTTATAGTTGATAATCACACAAGTTGTTGTGTGGTCGGGTAGTATGAAGTTTATATCTACCGAGCTCTGCTTAAAAAATGAAACATCTTGATTAAGCTTAAAAGGCTATATTCCATGCATATTCGTTGTTGTGCAGGTAAGAAATCTAACGAAATGCCCATAATATTCAGAACAAACACAAATTGTTTAAAACACTTCGCAAGATTATATCGATGCAACTTCTTAAGGCATGCGTAATTGCTTGCATATTTTGGCTTTTTTAAGACAAAGCATATTTAAGTCCATCAACTTTATTTGTAATGTATTTACCTATAAATAGACCCTACATCCATTCGCGTTTACTCGTAATGTGTAATAAATAGTGATTGTAGATGATTTACAGATCTTGGCGTTTTTATATTGCATCATTTTCATCGCGTCTTGGCTTTTAGATTTTTTTCCAGCTCTCTTCAACACATGTTTCTTAAGCTGGCTAAAATAAATTGGATTTTTTATGAACAAAATTGTAAGAAAATGAACCAGTGATGAGTTATGGGTTGAGCACTGCGAACCTGGTTTTAATTTTAAAAAAAAAAAAAAAAAAAAATCTTCCGGCTCATGCAGTACAATCGTACACAAACAATCCGCCGCAACGCACGAGTATTCCTCGTTCCTACTAATAACTCAATAAGGATACGAAAGTATAAGTAAAAACACAACCGAAACATTAGGGCAAAAAGGATCCGTTAGCGGAACTAGTTTCTTTATTTTAAAAAGGAATTAACATCTCTCCCATTTATTAATTAAACTCCAACACCAACTTCTACAAGCAATTACTTAATCTCCACGTTTCACAAAAAAAAACTCACTCTTCGATCATCTCATCTTCGTATTCTTAATTTCTTTTGTCATCCATCGATGGATAAAACCACAGAAAGAGTGAAAGAAAAACGGTGCAGAAAAGGCGTCGCTAGGTTCTTGTCCGTTATCGAGTTTCGTGATGATAATCCAAAGGCTTCTGATATCGTCTTCGCAAAACTTGCTGAGATTAGACGAAAAGAATCGGCTTCAAACAAGACATTCTTGAAAAATACAAAAACTAAAGATTCAAGAAGAGACAAATCTCCAGATAACCCGCTTTCAAATACGATATTTAATGGTGTTGATCATTCTTCTGATGATCAAAGTGTTGAAAATACGGAAAATGAATATTCAACAAATACTCCGTGTTTATTTGAAGACCTAATAATTTCTGATGGTGGGGTGGATTTAAACGGTTATATCAGAAGTATTGGTGGATCAAATCTTGAGTTGATGTTCGAAAAACGACTCACCAAAACCGACGTAACAAAGAGTCAAGGACGGCTTTTGATACCGGTGAAACAAGTAAAGAATCTGGGTTTCTTGACAAAAGATGAGAAAAATATACTGATGAGAAACAAAGAGGGTATAAATGTGCGGGTTCTTGATTCCAAAAGACGTACATGGACACTGAATCTGGGAATATGGAGTATGTCAAGTAGTGAAAACTACGTTTTTAAATCTGGGTGGAATCATGTTGTGAATGCGAATGGGTTAAAGGAAAATATGATTGTACGGGTTTGGTCGTTTAGGGTTGACGAACAAATGTGTTTTGCTCTTGTTCATGTTTGAAGCTGATCGATTTCTGAAGTCTGGTTTGAGTGGGCATAATTAGTTAACCAATTTAGTTAATTAGTGTTTATAAGAGTTGGTAGCTAGTCATCAAGATTAATTCTTTTAATCTGCTTGAGGTATATTGAAATCAAGTTATGGGGACAAATGGATTTAGGGAATACATGGTGCTACAAGTTTCATTTTTTCGGGTTGATCAACAATTTCTTCTTTTTTTTTTTTTTTTTTTTTTCTCGCGTCCGTATGTTGAAGACAAAAAGATATATGTTTTACGGTGATACAAGTCTTCTTGTTCGAGTATGTTTAGTTGCCAGATTCATTTATTATGGGGTATATGTTTATTAGCGTTAATTCATTTGTTCGATAATTGATTTATAATGATTTGCCATTACATGCAACATTAGTATCAATTCCTGAGTGTGATTTGTGTGATTTATTTGTGACAAGAAAATCATTTAGTCAGTGTCATTTGGATTGTGACGTGCATAGCAAGTTAATGGAATTTCAAACTCTGTTCGTTAACTGAGGTGCAGTTCGTGTTTGATCTTGTTTAATATTTTGTATTGCCTTGTAACTTTGTGAATGCCTGATTTTACTTGTTTCCAGTGAGCCTTGAGAAAATTAATTCTGAAATAAGAATCAAATATATGTTAAATTAAACTTCTGTGCCAAGTGTTTGATAAAATGCTTTTGTGCTGAGCTACATTGCTAAGCAGTTTACTTGAACTTCCAGTCATAAATAACAAGATTTTTTAGGAAATAAAATGCATTTATAGATGATCTTACGAGTTTATGACATTATAGGAGTATGAATATCTAGACTCTATGACTATAAGAGTAAAATCATTTAAGAACATGTATTGGTATATCAATATCTAAAAGTGGAGACAAATCTAAATCGCCAAAAAAGTCTAAAGGAAACTACCCTGCAAATGCTAAACCACCTAAACCGCAAGAGCCACGAGTGTGTTCTTTAACTGGTATCTTCAGGCAATAGTTTTGAACTTTGACTTTCTAATTTTGACTCTAGTTGGCCCCATATGGGTTTCATTCCATGATTCACAGCCAACAAACAGCAAAGGAAATTCGCCTAATTGACAGTTTTTTACGCTATCAAATGAAGGATTTGGTGGTTTGAGCGCATCTAAGTATAAACTCCCTACTTTTTTTAGCTCACTTCAAGAGTACCATTGCAATATCTCCCAGTTCCGATTTTAATATTTGCTAACAGAAAGAGATGATACAGAAAGCATGTATTTCTCTCACAAGGGTTACTGAGGTTGCACAACGACTCAGCTTTATAATAATTGTCCAACATTTTCACTGTACCTAACTACCTGTATTTCCCTTGCATTATGTTTATCTAACTGTAACTATGAACTCTTCGTCAACCTCCTGTTGTACCAGCAGCCCCTCCTACCCCTTAACAGGCCGACCCGAAACATATAGATGAGTAATGTGCAGTTTCAAACCACACAAACTAACACACAATTACTTGACGCCAATAAAATATGATGACATTTGGTAGACGTACACAACAGGGTGACATTAGATATATACTGTAACTAACATTTATGTTTTTGGTTTTTCGATGTGGGGAGTTCCGATCTTTGTTTGATGTTTGGTTGCTTTTTGCTATTATATGCTTTCTTCTTGTTTTTTTCCCCGCGGCTTGTTTGGGGTTGCATCAAAATCACTCCGGAGTGAAAACCGGTGGCTCGACCTTCGTGAGTGGGGATTTTTCTCTTGTCTTGGTTATCCGTAATTGGCATGAGTTTTTTCATCCTTTTTGTAGCCCTCACAGTTAAAGCCTCGGGAAGATTTTAAAATAGGTTGTTTAGTTTATTTAATTATGTAATTGTTCTCTTTGGCTTCTTGGCTCTTGCGCCTTGCTAGTAGCCTTTTATTTAATAATATTTTGCCGTTCAAAAAAAATATAAATATATATGTAAAGCAATATCAATAATAATATAATAAAGTTTGAGAAATTTGCAAAACTGTGACTTAAAATGACACATATTTTCAAGATAACTCAATTTTTGTGTCATAAATAAGACTTTTTGTGAAATAACAAAATTATCTTCACTTTAAATGTTAATTATCACAGTGATATTTTGTTGTAGAAAAGACTCTTTCATACAAATTCATCATCGTCTTTTGATCTCATGTATAACTGAAATTATAAAGTTTTTTCATCAAAAAAAATATACCAATAAACGTATTTTTTGATCCTTTATAGTTTGATGTCCATTTTGTTATTTTTTTGTTAGTTCTTTTTTTTTTTAAATCGCAAAATTGCCATAATATATTCGTAATGGAAGATTTTTGCTTTTTATAACTTAAAAAACAAGAAAAATCATATATTACGAATTAATTACAAAGTATTACGAAATACACTTCTCTGACACAATTTCTCTCTCGTGACACAATTCAATTCTCTGACACAATTTCTCTCTCATGACACTATTTTTCTCTCATATTCTTCTCAATTTTATCATTTGAATTTATTACGAAATTCAATTACAAATTTTTAAAAACTTTTTTATGTATCCACCACGCAACACCGCCACCCAATGCAACCACCACCACCCACCAGTAGTGGTGGTGGTGGTATGGCGGTGGTGGCAGTGGGTGGCAGTGGTGCGTGCAGTGGGTGGCAGTGGTGGGTAGTGGTGGTGATTGGTAGTGATGGTGGTAAGTGGTTGTGTGTGGTGGTGGTGGGTGGTGGAAGTGGCAGTGGGTGGCGGTGGTAAGTGGTGGTGGTGATTAGTGGTGGTAAGTGGTTGTGGTTGGTAGTGGCAGTGAGTGGTGCATGGTGGTGGTGATTGGTGGTGGTAAGTGGTGGTGGTGGGTGGCGGTGGTATGTGGTGGTGGTGTGGGTGGCGGTGGTGAGTGGTGGTGGTGTTGGGTGGCTGTGGAGGTGGTGTTGGGTGACGGTGGTATGTATTGGGGACCAAACTAATGGACTAAAAGTGTTACACCCGACAAACCATAACGACCTAAAATGTAGTTAACTCTTAACAAATGCAACACTTAACACTAATGATACATAGTTACATACAATAAGAAATATTAAAATAATGATACAATAAGAAAGATTAGAGAGTTTGATGCATACAAGAAAAAAATAATAATAAAAGTTGATTACACAAAAAGAAAAAAGTGTCAAGTTGGACACATTTCTATACCATTATCCCCACTAAATTATATACAAAGTAATAACTAAAATTATTAAACAATATATATATATATATATATATATATATATATATATATATATATATATATATATATATATATATATATATATATATATATATATATATATATATATATATATATATAGTGTTGTATTCTATGCAGTACCAATATTAGATACAGTACTTTACAGTACCAATTTAAACCGTTAGATCATTTTATCAATGGATGAGATCACTTGTGCCATTAATGTAATTAATAAAAAGATCAGGCTATTATTTGTAAACCTAAAAGGGCAATCTAGGTATTTTGTATTCATTCCTAAAAAAATGCTAAAAACTGATATTTCACTTCTCATGTACGTGTCTTCCCAAAAAACCTAGATCTCACCCCCAAAAACCAGTTGTAGCCTCTCCTCTCCTCTCTAGATCCATCATTCAGCCACACACAAAAAAATAAAATAAATTAAACATCACCAGATTCTTTCGATAGAGCAAGAATAAATAATCACGCCTCTTTATTTTGGATCTTAAAGTCGCCGGAGAAATTAACCGACGCCATAACCAAGAATCAAGATTCAAAAGGTAATACTGATTAATACACTTTCGATTTTTAAAAGGTTCGTGATTTTTTAATGCAACCAAAGATCATATATATGTCACGAATGATGGATCTAATTGATATGTAATAAACAACATTTTTCGATTATTAAAACACATAGATTTATGTACACCTTTATAATATTTTATAAGTTTGTGTGTAATTAATTTGTGTAACTATATAAACATCAAAAAAGGAGCAGGTTATGTTTTTCTTCATATTCACTTGGGTTATGGTTTCAGTTTTTTTTTTTTTTTTTTTTTTTTTTTTTTTTTTTATTCTTCTTCTTCTTGTTATCGTGATTTTAGCCTTTATTTTAAAAATATTTGTCATCATCTATATCTTTGTAGGTACTAACAATTTGCTGTTCAATAGATAGATATTTATAATATATATGACGTAGAGGTTAAGATTTGGATTGATATCATGCCTCCTCATTGCCTTCACTATTGGTTTCTTTTTTTGTCATATATGGTTTTTACTAAGATATGTTATGTTTGAAGCGTATGATGGTGGTACTATTATTTAGCTGTTGTTGAATTGAAATCCGTTTACCTTCAAAGCTTTGAACGGATATTAGACGTAGTTGAATAGATATCATTTGTCAAAATGGTAAAGGTAGATAGGATTAAAACACTTTCAAAGCATTATTTGTTATGCGGTTATACGAGTTTCAGTTTAATTAATGTTAAATTCTTTGGCTTCACTCTTTATGTAAGGTGTTTCGTAAGTGTGCATATATGTTAACACAAAATAAGAGAAAATGTGCATATGTGTTTTATAGTTGGTATAAAATCAATGAAATGGTGTGCATATGTGTTTTGAAGCTAAAATAAAATCGACGAAAGATGTATGCATATATGTTTTAATTACGAATATGTGTTTGCTAGTTGTTTCCAATAAAATAAATAACAATTGTTTTGTAGTTTCAGTTATTGAACATCTTTGATAAGAATGAAGACTTTTGACCAATATAAAAGAATAAAGAATGCACATGTGTCTTGGAAGGTTACTCATATGTTGTAATGAATTTGATGAGAAAGTGAAGCGTGCGCGTATGTTCTTGGAAGAGTGCACATATGTTCTTGGAAGAGGGCGCATATGTTCTTGAAAGAGTGCACACATGTTCTTCAATGACGTGCACATGTATATTTAACAAGATACATTTTGTATTTATCATTCAACATCAATTTTTGTGTTTATTTTTTATGTTTTTGTTTTGTTATAAATTTAGAGGTTAAATGTAATGTTTATTTATTTTATTTTTTTAGTTTATAAATTTCAAAGTTTAGAGAATGGACACTAAAAATATATGTGCAATTATCATTTTAAACAAAACAAGTTTGATTTCTATACAATTTAAAAAAAAAAAAAAAAAAAAAAAAAAAAAAAAAAAAAAAAAAACATATGTGAATTTATAATATTAAAAAAAGAACACATATGCACCTCAATTTTTAAAAAAAACATGCATGCGAGAAAAAAAAAAAAAAAAAAAAAAAACTTGAAATTGAGGGATTTTAAAAACGTTTTTTAATTAAAAAAATTCAAAAAGAAAGTGAAAATGTGTTTTACTATTATGCCATTTTCAAATAAATAAAAATGTTTATTAATACTAAATTCCTATTGGTCTAAATGGTACTGTAAAGTACTGTATCTAATATTGGTACTGCATATAACGCGACCCATATATATATATATATATATATATATATATATATATATATATATATATATATATATATATATATATAAAAACTTTGAATTTAATCTTTTTTCATTTGAGATCAATTTTGCCCCATATATAAATTTGTAAGAAAAATTTGTTTCTTAAATTTTAATCATTTCATAATAAATTTCAATTGGAATGCGTATGAAATCAAAAACATCAAACTTAGTAATAGAGGGTGTAGACAATGGTGTAAGAGTGTAATAGTTGTGTTGTATATGAGGAGAAGGTAATCTTTGAATATCAAAACATAGTTATCGTTTTAACAATATGCAACAAAAGTGAGTCAAGTTAAAAATAAGTGTCATCTTGGGTCACGGTTTTGCAAATTTCCCTTAAGTTATGATGATAACATAAGTTGCAGAGCTAGGACTTTACGCAACTGGAGTTGTATATTGCTTCACCGTACCAATTTTCATCATTTAACAAAAACAAAACAGGCTTTCGTTCCCAACTAGGCAGTGAATAAAATTAATGTCCGCACTGCATTAGGATTATAATAATGAGTTTATAAGAAAAATACAAAGCTAGTAATTTAATACTGTTCCACCAGCACTCGGCAGCGGTAGAAATAGCAACAAACTGGCACCATACGTCAGTTGCTCATCCCCATTTGAGCCATTTCCAATTTTAAACGATTCGGAACATAGTCAATGCATATTCTTAGGACCTTTACACCATAGCTACAAAAAAACAAAGGTAACCTTTAATAATCAAAAAAGCAGTTAATAGCCATAACACCTCTAAAGATGAACAAGATTACTAGTTGGATTCAGATAACAGAGGACATCATATCACCATGAACAGTAAATATATAAATCCATTTCAGATTAAGACAAAAAAATGAAGCTGCAAGCACAACTGCCATTACATCTTGAATGTGAACACCATATACTCCCCTGCTGATCCTATACATTTAAGTAAACTGAAGACCAAAACCTTATGACCCTCAACATATTAACTACACTGAAATGATAAGCAACTTCACCTAAATCAAACATGACCTGACCCATCAAGATTCCATCATAGCTGTTTTAATGTTAAATGTATGTCCAGTACTCGCTCTAATATAATACCAATCAACACAATACCCCTAGGCGGCTACGCTTCACAAAAGTCACAGTTTGGAAATTATAAATACCAAAAAAGACAATAAGATGCTTTTCTCAGATTTAGGGTGTATCATAAGTTTTCCCGTTGGTAATAAAGAAAGAGCTTATTCTTAGGAGTTTAACGAATCATGAAATAGCTTATAATTTGAAATATAATGAAAACTAAATATCAGGGATCAGTAACTCAGAGGCCTTTAGTCAAATGGGATGCATACCTCAAGTAGTTAAGTGTTGCCTACCCACTCCCTATGTGCGTTAACAAGTATTTGGGAAAGATGAGTTTCTTAGTTATTTTATTGCAACAGGTTATAAGATTGATCACTCTCTGGGAACACTTATTAAAAATGAGTACAAGACCTTTCTTTTGCAGGCTACATCAAAATAAGTATCTTAATTA
>JARVZY010006748.1:0-25465 GCA_030686995.1 Artemisia argyi | reverse complement strand
CAGTACTTTCAAGGGTTTTCACCCCTTGAATCCTTCCATGTTCTATTAAGATAAGTCTTCTCTTAATTCAATCAATATGTCTATGTGTTGGATGATTATATCTTGTGCTTGTCTTGATTTCAACATGCTAGGCTAGAGCTATCTTGTGTTTGCTTGGATCTAATGAAACCTAGATGTTAATTATGTGTTGATTACTTGTTTATGGTTGTATTGGATGAATGATTTCAATGTTATGCTTAAGAAAACTGGCAGATCTCCATTGTGTAACATGCTTGAACGTCTTAGGAAACATGAACCGATGTGTACTAGGTTTTATTGGTTGTATTTAATGCATGAGTAAATTCTAGTGATCCCATGTTAGGAGCATCTTAGCCGGCTCGACATAGGAGTGCAGTAGGCACTCATAGGATTGGGGAAGTAAGTACGCCACCCCATGAATGGTATTAAGGAATACAATCCATCATCCACGCAACTATAACAAGTAATTAACGTGTAAAAGATATCTAGGGAGTAGTGAAATCTAAGTAAACACATTTCTCCCACATATTGCTCACAAGTTTAGTATAATTAGTTTTATTTTCATTTTTAGTATTTTATTTTGAATTGTATCTTAGTATTGGGTTAGTTGACTAGCAACTAATTCCGCCCAAATCCTTAAAACCCGAGATTTTTAATTGCTTTCTAAAAAATATAAAAATACAAAAAGAATCATCCCTCATCTCTAGACCTAGTCTTT
Organism: Artemisia argyi; assembly: GCA_030686995.1. Taxonomy (NCBI): domain Eukaryota; kingdom Viridiplantae; phylum Streptophyta; class Magnoliopsida; order Asterales; family Asteraceae; genus Artemisia; species Artemisia argyi. Next base: position 24,729 of record JARVZY010006748.1, on the reverse strand, counting down.
AGGTTTTCTAATCCTAGCGACACTATTCCTATTTGAACGATCAATCCCCCGGTACTTGTCATTATACTATACTACAACGATCAGGTACACTGCCTGGTGGGGGTTGTAAGCTTCTCAAGATCCCTTGAGAGGTAAAGCCTAGTGCAATCCCTACGCATCAAGTTTTTGGCGCCGCAGCCCGGGGAATAGTTATTGTCTAGGTTAGAATCTCTTTTTATTAGGTCTACTTACTAGATTCCTTTCTAGTAAGACTTTATTTTTAATTTTTAGGTTCTCTTTAATCTATCTTAATTCTTCGTGTTTTTGCTCGTAACTCTTCACCACCCGACATCATGGACGATGGGAACATCTTTGAACCCGTCATCCCACCACAACAAAACCCACCACTAGAACCTCTTAGGCCCCGAACCTTAGGAGAGTATTCCCGACCTAGCCACCAAGGCTATCGAAACACCATTGAGCTCACCGGAGCCAATGTGATTGATTGAAGCTAAACAGTCAACCTTAAATTGACCAAGTCAATGGTCAACAAGGTCAAACTCCTTAGATCAATGCTCCGGGTAATATAAGGTATCACCAGGTCGTTAAGTCCCGTTGAAGTGTGAATTGTAACTTTAGCGTATTTGTGATCGGGTAATTATTCACAGAAAAGGGTTATGATCAGAATTATTTGGAAATTATTAACAAATATAGCTTAGGAAAGCTACGTGATTGATTACGGGAATTTAGATTACAAAGATTTGAGCTAAAACCTAAAAACGTACGTTTTAATTAAAAACGTACTCAGACGAACGAAACGAAAAATACAACTGATGGACGGGAAGGGTTACAAGAGTAAAATTAATATTTTTACAATCCTGATAATTAAAAAAAATTTTAAGAAAAATAAAAACTATTTTTACACTATTTAATTATTTATTATTAATTAATTACTAATTATCTATTTATTAACTAATTAATTAATTAAAATTACGAAAAATACTAAAAAGACTTAGAAAATTAAGAAAAATTTTACAAATCTAATTAACCATCATGGGAATCCTAAAAAATTATAAAAAGTTAATTTTATGTATTTTTAAACTAATTAACTAATTATTAAACTAATTATTTATTAATTTCTAATTAAACTAATTATATTATAAAAAATAGAAAATGAATAGTAAAAATTCTAGAAAAATTTATAAAAATGTTTTAACTAAAATAAAAGCTAGAAAAATTATAAAAACGAGGTTATACTTTATAAAATCTAATTATGCTATTTAATTAATTAATATTAATTAAAACTAAATTAAACTAAAATTAATTATAAAAACCACTAAAAGACAAAATAAAAATCTGGAAAAATTTCTAAAATTACTTTAACCTAAAATAGAATTTCTAAAAATATAAAAATGATATATTGCTTATAAATAAGCTAAAAAGAAAAATAAATTGATAAATCCTATTAAGTAGAAGCTATCACTAATATTAAAGTTGATTTTTTTGGTTTTTTTCTTTTTCCAAACTGATTAGATACTAAAAACAACAACTTTTAACAAAAACACTTTTACTTTAACCCAAGAAATAAGCACATGGAGTGCTTATTGATGCCACAGTTGACTTTTGTTGACTGTGGTAGGTATTTAGCTCAAATGGGAAGATGTGGGGTCCACAATGACAAATTATGGTTTCTCTGAGCTTAATGAACAAAGTTAAGCAAGATTTAAGCAATAAGGTGGCTGGGATAAGCCAACAACTCACAAATAAGCCCTTGGCTTATTGCATTCTGTCACAGGTTTGGGGACAAGGTTTAGGGGTCAATACAGATGGGGTCCACAGGTCCACAGGTCAAAATAATGGTCAACAGGTCAACCCTGGTAGGAGGGGGGTTGTAAGAACCAACTTATGGGGTGTGGGACCCACTGGGTTAACCACAATGGACCACCAAAGTGGGGTGGTCAGCTAGGGTCTGCTGAGACAGGGGACTGAGTTGCCCTGCAGCTCAGTTCCAAGGGTATTTTAGTCCAAAGAAAAAATTCACAAAAATGTAAACTATGTAGAAATCTCAAGTTCAACTGGTAGAGATTAAACACAAGAAATTTCAAACCCCAATTCTCAACACACAAATCATGAAAAATCATGCCATTTTGGCAAAAATCCAGAGGTATGCACTTTTGACTTTTTCAATGAACTAGCTAAATTGACTTTTGTGACTTTCTAATGATTACTAATGACTATTTATGAAGTTATAAGTTGTAAATGACCTAGATTTAGCTGTGAAATACACTTATGCAACAATGTTATGAGACTTGGAACCAATTATCCTAACAGTTAACTTAAATTGAGATTATAAATGAGATTTTGACTTTTTAACCATTAGCTACTGATTTTGACTCATTACCTGACCTAATTAGACTTAATGAGACATGTGCTAACCACAAACAACCACTAAAACACAGGCCACAATGATGAAATCCAATGATCCAAACACCCCTATAAAAACCTGTTTTGAAGATTTGTGAAGCAACAACTATTTTTAATCCATTACATCACACAATAGGTTTATAATATGGTGAAACAAACTGATAGATGTGCAGATATTCAAGCCTAATCCACAGAACAACCTAATGAACATAACAAGCATATATAAGCTAGTGTAACAATATTAACTCACAACTAAAACAAGTACTGCCTATGCTACAAAACAAGCATAACATTAATAAAAAGAACTAAATAAGCAGTAAGAGATAAGCAATAAACACACTAATAATCAAATAAGCTAATGAACAGTTAACTTGTATTGAAAATGAAAGAGAATTAAGCTCACAAAGGGTCCTGCTTAACCAGTGGTCCCAAATTCAATCACAACACACTCCTAACACCCCCCATGGGGTTCTAAACCTGCTCCTCAGCACATTCTTCATGTCTTCTTTCTTTTTATTTTTTTTTTCTGTTTATTTTTTTTATTATTATTTATAATTTTATGAGATTGGAAATGCAAAACACAAATTGAAATTCTGAAACAACACTTTGTATTAATACTAAAAAAGAAATTACAACTGATAATAGGATTGAGGTTCAAAAGTACAATGCTTGAAAAGAAATTACATTAAAAATATAACTAAAAAAAAACTCTCTTCTGCTCCACTCCCTCTTTCTCTTTTATAATGCCCAATTAGGGTTTCTTGGACCTTAGTGAGCATATCCCAGCATTAAAAACAACCATTGGATCAATATCTTTTAATCATGGCCGTTTCTTCATTTTGGCGCCAAACTCTTTTTTGGAGTTTTCTTGTGATTATTGATGCCAGAGGGGAGTGTTTGGACTGGGGTGTTTGGAGGGTTAGCCAAAGGGTGGGTTGAGTGTGCAGGTGGTGAAAGAGTAGGGGTGATGATGGGGTTGTTTGGCTGGTAGCAGGGAAGTGGGAGTGGTGATGGTGAGGTGGATGGTTGACCAGGTCAACCATGGGGGTAGTATTATTTAAAACGGTGGAGGGTGTGGGCTGTGTTGGTGATGGGCTTAAGGGTGGGCCTGGATCAGATTTTGGTTTAAGGTTGTGTTGGGTTTGGAATTGGGTTAAAAATATAAAGGGTCCGTTTGTATACTAACTTAACAAAGCACAAGGACCATTCATGTAATTTTGGCAAAGTAGAGGGACTTGAGTTGTAAATTATTCCAAATACCTTCCAAAGGTAAAATATGCCAAGTTCCACTATCCAAGGACCAATATTGTAATTTTTTCAAAATTAGATATCCGGGGACCATAATTGCCAAATTTCCAAACTTGAGGGACCAATATTGTAATTTCCTCAAACTTCACACCAAATGATCATTTTTGATAGATTATGATTTTTAAGGATCAAAAATGATTTTTCTTTCAAAATTATCCCACCAGGGACCAAATCTGCCAAATACTGAAACTCCAGGGACCTTTATTGCAATTTTGGATTTTGAGGGGTAAAAGTGTAATTTTCTCAAACTTTTTCACCCAAGGACTTATTTTGATACTTTTTGACTTTTCTTTGCCTTGGGTTGACTTTTCTTTCATTTTAAACTTCCAGGGACTAGTTTTGCCAAATTTTGAAACTTGAGGGACTGAAACTGCCAATTGTGCAAACTTTGTTCGTTTTTCATTTGTTTTTAAACATTTTGCATCTAAAACATATAAAACACACTTTTGGGATAAATTGTGTATTTTGATGCGTTTTTGGGTGTTTTTGGATGTTTTGGCAGTCCAGATACAATAAAAATGATGAGTGTTTGAGCACTCATCAATCCCCCACACTAAGCTCTTGCTAGTCCCTAGCAATCTTTTGAGAAAAACTTGATGGATTTGAAACTCTTTACCAAAAGCCATCACTTCTGGAGTAGCCAGGTGTAAGAACGGTGGCACACCTGATAACCGTGTGATTTTGAGCAAACCACCAGCTGTTAACGGATTTGATTTGTCTTTACCAGGAGCCGTTTGCTTCTGGACTAGCCAGCTCTTGATGGAATAGTCAACATCTTGGTGAGCTGATTACCAATTATGGATTTTCCACTGCCTTTACCACAAGCCATAATCTTGCGGGCTAGCCAATTCATTCGCTTTATGGGATATGGGGAGTTGAGGAACCATACAATTTTGGGCAAATTGCAAGCCGTAAACGGATTTGAGATGTCTTTACCAAGAGCCGTTTGCTCCTGGACTAGCCAATCCCTTTTGTCGGTTAGACAAGGCGGACTGATTACCACAAAAATTTTGAAGCACCAGTGAAAAATTTTAAATTTTTTTTGAATTTTGGCTAAAAACGGGGGTATTATGTAGTAAAATGTGATAAAATTCGCTAGAATAGCGAATACCCCCCACACTAAGCATGAATATTGTCCTCAATATTCAAAGTCCCGGCTATTATGCCGACATTTTGAACGTAAAAGGGCAACATTACAAGCTAAGCGTGGAAAACACCATTTTGTTTTTCACTTCATAAGTAACCATAGCATGGGGGACTCCCCCACACTCAGGGTGAAAACCCTATAAGTAGATCCTGGCTTAAGATAGTAAAAACTATAAGCGATGATGTCAGGGTCAAAGATAATGTCTTCATTCCCGAAGGAGTGAAGAACAGGAGACGTCACCCGGTAGGTGAAGAACAGGAAGAAAACCATGATGAAAATCTTTATAAGATTTTCTTCCTCGAGATCAGGCTCCGTAGCCTGAGTTTGGATTTCAAGGGTTAAGCTCGTAAATATCCCGGGAGGGTGGGTGGGAATTTGCAAATTCTCATGATTGAGTGCATCTCCCCCCGGGTCATCATACTCTGGAGGAGTCATGATATGAGTGAGTTCACCGGAGAACTCCTCAAAGGTGAATGAATCATATTCGGGGAGAGAAAATTGAGAATGAGAAGTGGTACTGCCACTAATCTTCTCTCCCATATGATCAAAAGTAAAGGCTTCAAACTCCGGAATAGGATCGTCAGAGAAAATGTCACTATCCTTAATGGGGATAGGAGATGAAATAGGTTTCTCTTTGAAAGCCTCGATTTTTGCAATGAGGAGACTGACATTCAATAATGTTGCACGAAGTGCTTCATCCTTGATTTCAGTGTCAATCTCATCATTCACTTCTTCTAAGCTAACTAGCTCAGAAGGTAATCCTTCCACATGACTGATGTCTCCAGAAGATAAAGAATTTTCATCAGCATGGGAAGTACTAAGCTCGATGTTGGGATTAGAGTTTAAAAGATTTTCAGTTTCTCCTATATCGGCTTCAAAATCAAGGAGACCATCATCACTTCCCAATAGAAGTGGATTGATGTGAGTAAGTCCATCTGTGAACTCCTCAGCAAGAGGGTCAACATCCGAATGAGGCAATGGTGCCTCCTCATACTCAACTTCTCCATAAGATGTACAATCATCATTAAAATCGGAGAAAGTCTCAAAATGATCTTTTGGATTTTCAGGGTGATAAGGTAAATCACACACATGATCAAAAGTCCCCTGTGACTCTCCTGGGATTGGGACAAGGATCTCAACACTAGACTTTATGAATTCGTCCGATTCCTTTTGAGGAACAGTGCTAAGATGCTCATCCCCCATATTTAGAGAGTGAGTGTGAACTTCGGGTGTGATATCAATAGACTGAGGGAGTTTATAAGTACTAGCTGTTATGGAATTTTCAAGTTCCATTTGATCAACGGCTAGTGACTCCGTCACATTATTTTCTCCTTGATTCTCCATGGAAGGAATCACAACTGATGAATCAGGTGAATCTTTTTGAATAATAACAATGTTATATTCATCATCATCACTGTCATCATCGTCATCATATAGAGCAGCATGGCGAAGATTGGCACGTATTTTAGCCGCTCTTTGCTCAGCAAGTAATTCTTCCATGCTCAATTCGTTTCTAGCATCTCGTTCTTCAGCAAGTAATTCTGCCATTGATTTTTCACAAGATTCTTGAAACGATGTAGTGGCAAATTCCTCCTTAAGTTTTTGCAAAATTTCACGAGCCTCTAGTAAAAGGTCTTGCTCGGTATTATGAGGAGTTGCTTGGATCATTTGGTGTTGTGGAGGTTGGTCTGAAAACGAATAGTCGTAATTGTTACAAGGAAATGGATTCCTTGTTTGACAATCCGAACTAAAGTGTGGACCTCCACAGTAATCACAACAGTAAAACTGATGTGGTTGTGAGTCGTATGTGCTAGAGTCATAATTGTTATCAGGAAACTGCTCATAGACAAGCGTGTTGCCCGATTGACAATCAGAACTGTAGTGTGGACCACCACAGTACTCACAACAGTTAAACTGTTGAGTCTGGTTCGGTGAGTTGTATGGATATTGGTCGTAACCAACATTTTGACTATTATAACAATCAAAACCTTGGTGAGGACCTCCACAATACTCACAAGAAATGTTTGGTGTATTTTGATACGAACAATCATTGTGGTTTGGATAATATGATTCTTGCTCGTATGAATGTGATGGGTAATTGGAAAAATTTGGGGAGTCGTTGAATGAGTTCTGATTAGGATCATAAGAAAATGAATTCCTCGACCCACAAAACAAACAACTCCCGTTTTGAATATCATTACCACATTGTACACATGTACACCAACGACATGGAAAACCGAAAAGTGGCTCACCACAACCGACACAAGGAACAAAATCTGGAGGTGGGACAAGTGGTGTGCTCTTAGAGCTAGGAATTTCCACCACTTCCGTTATGGTCTCGGGTTTTTGTTTTTGATAAACGTGAAGATTGGGTAAGTCGTTCTTTTCAGTCACTGCCCTAAGCTCTACACGTTTGCTTGACAAACTTTTAACCGTAAACCGTGAAAGGTTAGGATCAATTCTTGACGGTTTAGGAGCAATTGTGAGCTTAGGTTCTTGGACAACCGTAGGTTGGACGTATTTAGCACTTTCATTGTCAGAGGAAAGTACCGGGTCCTTTGTTACCTTGGTTTCTCGTTCCATTTCCCTCACCAGAGAGGGAATAAGGATCGATGGTCCATCATGATCAACACGACATCTCGATATTTTTGACAAGGCCATAAGTTTTTCAATTTTGCTCTCAAAGGCCCATTGTTCAAAGAAATCGTCATCGAGAGATGTCATTTAGAATTATACATGAGAGGGGTATAAGAAGGTAGAATCAAATGGATAGAGGGTAAGGAAAAATATTTTTGGGTTTTTTGTGAAAAGGTATGAACAAGGATGGATAAATGTACAATGGAACGAATTCCAAAGTCACTAATCAGAAAAACCGTTTAGAAAACGCACACAACCTCCCCGGCAGCGGCGCCAAAAATTGATTGAAGCTAAACAGTCAACCTTAAATTGACCAAGTCAATGGTCAACAAGGTCAAACTCCTTAGATCAATGCTCCGGGTAATATAAGGTATCACCAGGTCGTTAAGTCCCGTTGAAGTGTGAATTGTAACTTTAGCGTATTTGTGATCGGGTAATTATTCACAAAAAAGGGTTATGATCAGAATTATTTGGAAATTATTAACAAATATAGCTTAGGAAAGCTACGTGATTGATTACAGGAATTTAGATTACAAAGATTTGAGCTAAAACCTAAAAACGTACGTTTTAATTAAAAACGTACTCAGACGAACGAAACGAAAAATACAACTGATGGACGGGAAGGGTTACAAGTGTAAAATTAATATTTTTACAATCCTGATAATTAAAGAAAATTTTAAGAAAAATAAAAACTATTTTTACACTATTTAATTATTTATTATTAATTAATTACTAATTATCTATTTATTAACTAATTAATTAATTAAAATTACGAAAAATACTAAAAAGACTTAGAAAATTAAGAAAAATTTTACAAATCTAATTAACCATCATGGGAATCCTAAAAAATTATAAAAAGTTAATTTTATGTATTTTTAAACTAATTAACTAATTATTAAACTAATTATTTATTAATTTCTAATTAAACTAATTATATTATAAAAAATAGAAAATGAATAGTAAAAATTCTAGAAAAATTTATAAAAATGTTTTAACTAAAATAAAAGCTAGAAAAATTATAAAAACTAGGTTATACTTTATAAAATCTAATTATGCTATTTAATTAATTAATATTAATTAAAACTAAATTAAACTAAAATTAATTATAAAAACCACTAAAATACAAAATAAAAATCTGTAAAAATTTCTAAAATTACTTTAACCTAAAATAGAATTTCTAAAAATATAAAAATGATATATTGCTTATAAATAAGCTAAAAAGAAAAATAAATTGATAAATCCTATTAAATAGAAGCTATCACTAATATTAAAGTTGATTTTTTTGGTTTTTTTCTTTTTCCAAACTGATTAGATACTAAAAACAACAACTTTTAACAAAAACACTTTTACTTTAACCCAAGAAATAAGCACATGGAGTGCTTATTGATGCCACAGTTGACTTTTGTTGACTGTGGTAGGTATTTAGCTCAAATGGGAAGATGTGGGGTCCACAATGACAAATTATGGTTTCTCTGAGCTTAATGAACAAATTTAAGCAAGATTTAAGCAATAAGGTGGCTGGGATAAGCCAACAACTCACAAATAAGCCCTTGGCTTATTGCATTCTGTCACAGGTTTGGGGACAAGGTTTAGGGGTCAATATAGATGGGGTCCACAGGTCCACAGGTCAAAATAATGGTCAACAGGTCAACCCTGGTAGGAGGGGGGTTGTAAGAACCAACTTATGGGGTGTGGGACCCACTGGGTTAACCACAATGGACCACCAAAGTGGGGTCGTCAGCTAGGGTCTGCTGAGACAGGGGACTGAGTTGCCCTGCAGCTCAGTTCCAAGGGTATTTTAGTCCAAAGAAAAAATTCACAAAAATGCAAACTATGTAGAAATCTCAAGTTCAACTGGTAGAGATTAAACACAAGAAATTTCAAACCCCAATTCTCAACACACAAATCATGAAAAATCATGCCATTTTGGCAAAAATCCAGAGGTATGCACTTTTGACTTTTTCAATGAACTAGCTAAATTGACTTTTGTGACTTTCTAATGATTACTGATGACTATTTATGAAGTTATAAGTTGTAAATGACCTAGATTTAGCTGTGAAATACACTTATGCAACAATGTTTTGAGACTTGGAACCAATTATCCTAACAGTTAACTCAAATTGAGATTATAAATGAGATTTTGACTTTTTAACCATTAGCTACTGATTTTGACTCATTACCTGACCTAATTAGACTTAATGAGACATGTGCTAACCACAAACAACCACTAAAACACAGGCCACAATGATGAAATCCAATGATCCAAACACCCCTATAAAAACCTGTTTTGAAGATTTGTGAAGCAACAACTATTTTTAATCCATTACATCACACAATAGGTTTATAATATGGTGAAACAAACTGATAGATGTGCAGATATTCAAGCCTAATCCACAGAACAACCTAATGAACATAACAAGCATATATAAGCTAGTGTAACAATATTAACTCACAACTAAAACAAGTACTGCCTATGCTACAAAACAAGCATAACATTAATAAAAAGAACTAAATAAGCAGTAAGAGATAAGCAATAAACACACTAATAATCAAATAAGCTAATGAACAGTTAACTTGTATTGAAAATGAAAGAGAATTAAGCTCACAAAGGGTCCTGCTTAACCAGTGGTCCCAAATTCAATCACAACACACTCCTAACACCCCCCATGGGGTTCTAAACCTGCTCCTCAGCACATTCTTCATGTCTTCTTTCTTTTTATTTTTTTTTCTGTTTATTTTTTTTTATTATTTATAATTTTATGAGATTGGAAATGGAAAACACAAATTGTAATTCTGAAACAACACTTTGTATTAATACTAAAAAAGAAATTACAACTGATAATAGGATTGAGGTTCAAAAGTACAATGCTTGAAAAGAAATTACATTAAAAATATAACTAAAAAAAAACTCTCTTCTGCTCCACTCCCTCTTTCTCTTTTATAATGCCCAATTAGGGTTTCTTGGACCTTAGTGAGCATATCCCAGCATTAAAAACAACCATTGGATCAATATCTTTTAATCATGGCCGTTTCTTCATTTTGGCGCCAAACTCTTTTTTGGAGTTTTCTTGTGATTATTGATGCCAGAGGGGAGTGTTTGGACTGGGGTGTTTGGAGGGTTAGCCAAGGGGTGGGTTGAGTGTGCAGGTGGTGAAAGAGTAGGGGTGATGATGGGGTTGTTTGGCTGGTAGCAGGGAAGTGGGAGTGGTGATGGTGAGGTGGATGGTTGACCAGGTCAACCATGGGGGTAGTATTATTTAAAACGGTGGAGGGTGTGGGCTGTGTTGGTGATGGGCTTAAGGGTGGGCCTGGATCAGATTTTGGTTTAAGGTTGTGTTGGGTTTGGAATTGGGTTAAAAATATAAAGGGTCCGTTTGTATACTAACTTAACAAAGCACAAGGACCATTCATGTAATTTTGGCAAAGTAGAGGGACTTGAGTTGTAAATTATTCCAAATACCTTCCAAAGGTAAAATATGCCAAGTTCCACTATCCAAGGACCAATATTGTAATTTTTTCAAAATTAGATATCCGGGGACCATAATTGCCAAATTTCCAAACTTGAGGGACCAATATTGTAATTTCCTCAAACTTCACACCAAAGGATCATTTTTGATAGATTATGATTTTTAAGGATCAAAAATGATTTTTCTTTCAAAATTATCCCACCAGGGACCAAATCTGCCAAATACTGAAACTCCAGGGACCTTTTATTGCAATTTTTGATTTTGAGGGGTAAAAGTGTAATTTTCTCAAACTTTTTCACCCAAGGACTTATTTTGATACTTTTTGACTTTTCTTTGCCTTGGGTTGACTTTTCTTTCATTTTAAACTTCCAGGGACTAGTTTTGCCAAATTTTGAAACTTGAGGGACTGAAACTGCCAATTGTGCAAACTTTGTTCGTTTTTCATTTGTTTTTAAACATTTTGCATCTAAAACATATAAAACACACTTTTGGGATAAATTGTGTATTTTGATGCGTTTTTGGGTGTTTTTGGATGTTTTGGCAGTCCAGATACGATAAAAATGATGAGTGTTTGAGCACTCATCAGTGACCCCCTTGCGATCCGACACCATCTGGTTGGTGCAAAGCGGATGTGCATTCCATGGACTTCGTTCCGAAGATCCTAATCAACATCTCAAGGACTTCCTTAAAATCGTAGATTCTATAGACCTTGATGTTACAACTAGAGAGTCAACCCGATTACGCCTATTCCAATTCTCTCTACGTGATCAAGCTAGTCAATGGCTTGAACGTTTACCCGCGGGTTCCATCACCACGTGGGATGATCTCACCACTCGTTTCCTTGCTCAATTTTTCCCACCAGGGAGAACTACCAAGCTTAGAAATGACATCTTGATGTTCCAACAACGTCAAGGTGAAACTCTTTATGAAGCATGGACTCGTTTCAAGGACTTACTCCAAAAAGTCCCTCATCATGGCATAGATATTTGGCTCCAAGTCCAAATCTTCTATGACCATATCGATCTCTCCACAAGGCGAACCATTGACCAATCGGCCGGTGGTAAGCTACGTGATCTAAGTGCGGAACAATCATGGGAACTCATAGAAGATCTTGCTCTCTATGACAACGAAAGTTGGAATGATCCCCATGATTTGAACAAAACGGTCAAGGCAATATCTTTGCCTTTGAACAATTCTAGCACTCCCGACCGTAGGATCATGGAACTTGAGGACCAAGTCAAGTTTCTCATGAAATCTTACGAAGCTCCCAAGCCTTCAAGCCAAGTGAACAAAATCACTTCTTCATGCGAATTATGTAGTGGTCCCCATGACACTCGTGATTGTGTGGAACTCCCCGGAACAGCTTTTGCAGACTACGCATCCTCGCGTACCAACGAAGTGGGAGACAAGTGGTACACTTTCAAACCCGAGCCAAACCCTTACGGTGATTCCTACAACCCCTCTTGGAAAAATCACCCAAACCTTAGGTGGAAACAAAATCAAGCCAATTCTTCCAATCCGCCTAATCGTTACCAACCAAACGGTCCACCCTCCAACCGTACTTTCAACAACAATCCTTCTAACAACTATGGTAGTACCAACAATCTTGAAGGATTGATGTCTAAGTTCATGGCATCTCAAGAAGCTCGCATATCTAAGTTTGAAGCCGATTTCAAACAAAAGCAAAGCGAGATGACCACCAAAATTTACACATTGTTGAAAGTTCTCAATGACCTAGAAATGGGAGCACTCCCAAGCGACACGGTCAAGAACCCGAAACTAAACGTTAATTCCATATCATCAGTTTCGTCACCCACTTCTTGTCCACAATACTACTCGGTCAAATCTATGAGCACGTGTTTCAAACAAAACCAAATTCTTCAAAAGGACCAATCGAATAAAACACCCGATATAAAACCGGTCAAAAGCATAGTTGAAACACCTCCTACGCAAGACCTTGACGATGAATTCAAGGAACTTCACCTTGAACGCCCCGTCATTGATGTCTTAGCCCGTGCTCCCTACTATAGTGCCCTCCTAGAAAAGTATGAGATGTTTAAACTAGGTAAAAATGGGACCGCCTTCGTTCAAAACAAGTTACCTAAAAAGCTTGATGATCCGGGTATATTTGTTTTGCCTTGTAAGATAGGAAGATCCGAAGCTTTCGACACACTAGCCGATTTAGGGTCAAGCCTCAACTTGATTCCCTTATCCCTTTTCACCACTCTTAAGCTAGGAAAGTTAGAGGAGACAGAGGTATTGATAGGTCTAACGGATGGAAGTATTGCCCACCCGGTTGGAATGATTAAGGATGTAGTTGTTCACGTAGGAAAGTTAACTATCTTAGCGGATTTTCACGTCCTAGACATGGTTAGTGACACTACATGCCCATTGTTGGTGGGAAGAGGATTTTTAGCAACCGCTGCGCCATGATAGATTGTAAGGAGTCTAAGATAGCGGTAGGTGAAGGCGATACTTGGTCGGTATACGATGTTAAGAAACATAGTTATGATTGTGATGATGAACCGACACCACATTGGGTAGAGATGAATAGGAGACCATCTAGATATGGACCTTGGATAGAAAGGAACTTTATAGGACCTCAACACCCATTCTATCTAGAAAAAGATTTCATCGAAAAGACACATTCGGTGGAACAACTCATAGCTAGAGATGAAGAGCTAGATCCTTTTGAGGACCCCTTAGTCATTAGGAAGATGATTGAGTTCTTAAGCGTAATGCCTATTAATATAGAGATGAATAAGTGGAAAAGAGAGGGAGATAAGTGTAAATGGATATGGGACAAGCCACCTAAAGAAGGTGATGGATCATGGCATATGATGATGACTTTGTATGATCCGGATGGAGAAAAGTTTGAAAGGTCATACCGTACTAACAAAACCGATAGGAAGCTAAAACCTAAGTTTGATCCCAAAGATGTCCTCAATGAGGAACTCACCCGTATCACGTAGTAACCCATGACCTTGAGTCTAGCTACAAGACTCGTAAATAAAGAAAAGCGCTTCTTGGGAGGCAACCCATGTTGTGTGTGATTTTTATTTTGTTTGTTTGTTATTTGCTTCCGTATGCATGCTTTATTTTTATTGTTGGTAGATCATGTTTTAAAACTAAAATGGTGAAAATACTTTATTTTGTCGTTTGGCTTAGTCTTAACTTCATCCAAGGGTATTTCGCAAAAGATAAGTGTAAGGGGAAACCCCAAATATGTTTTTAAGAAACAAAATTGATCATGATTCTCCACAATATTAAATGAACATGTATATTCGTATTTGTTAGAGTCAAATGCTTGTATCGAGTCATAATGATGTTTTGCAGGATTTTCCAGGAAGTAGGACCAAGTTTTTCCAGAAATTTTCCGGAAACTTAACATAAGAATTTCTGCAGGTCACTTCTGACGGCGTCATGAGTTTACTCTTGACGGCGTCACGTGTAAAAATCTGGAAATTTTACCAGTTTTGTTTTTCTAACGGAGTCTTAAAGTTTTTGTTGAATTATTAGTTTTATAATCTCCAGGAAATCTGCAAACATCATTCCACAAGCATTATATCTTATTTTGTTTTCTAGGATTTATTAGTATATGTAGATTGCCGCCGATTTTATGCGAGGTTGCCTTGTCTGTTTTCTCAGGATTTACAGGTTATGTATGACAAGAAGATGATTTATATTCTGGAAGGGAAGCTTTGATTGTTCATTTTCTTGGAGGAAGATCTAACCTGACCACCTTATTATCCATACCGAGCGAATCAGGGGAGTATTTGATTTCATTCGTTTTACTTATTTCACTTTTACATTCTTTACTTGAACATTGGGGACAATGTTCATCCTAAGTGTAAGGGGAGGGTAAAATGATGATACCTTACAAATACACTTTCGCTTGAGTTTGTTTGTTTGATGGTAGATATGTAATAAAACTATGAGAAATACTTGTTAGTGCAATTTTAGCGCCAAATTTAAAATTTTTTACAACATTTAGGAGTGAAACTTTAGCCATAGCAAGCGTCTCGTGGATAGGAGATTCTATGACTAGCACAAAACCGTACCATTCAGAAAAATTTTCCACCCAAATATGTGAGGTTCGCCTTTAGATTTGATAGGAAAAGCATTTACTATTAGTGCTTATGAGTGTACCGGTAGCATTTAGATTCTAGAACTTGCGTTAGTGATGCATCCCGAGACCGCTAGTGAGACTACATTCGTGTAGTAGGATTTACTACATGATAAGAGGCATTAGGATCACCCTTGTGTTAAACCCGTATTATAATTACTTGACCATTTAAGTCATATTACTTGGCTAGTTAAGTCAATTGATTTTTCCCACAACCTTAGCATTGTACTCATTTTTAGTACACGAAACCCCTAGTACACCCCTCCGAGCCTATCTTTTCGTTTCTAACTTTAAGCATTTTACTTAAAGGAAAATTTTGTTACACCCCACTTAAATGTACAACCAAATCGCCTTAGCCTTCCGTGTATGCACTCATCTTTAGTGCATTATTGTTATTTGTTAAACCCTAAGTTAATTATCTAATTGATTACATGGTTGCTAAGTCGAGTCATATCCTTGTACATATTGTTTTGGGATGATTGGGACTCATGGGTAAAGTACTTATTTTATGGAGTAATAGGGAAGAACATCATGTATTACCCCCATATGTGCGTTAATCTTAAAAGTACTCCAAGTGTTTTGATTATCTTAATTCGAGTCATTAGATTAGTTTATTGTAAAGTATGTAAAGATTCAAGTGTAAGGAGACTATTCATTCTCTATGATATATTATTTTGGATGGTAGGGTAAGAGTGTATGCAAAAAAAAATAATAAAAAAATAATAAAAAAATAAAAAAAATCGAAAAAACAAGAAAAAGAAAAGAAAAAAATAGAAAAAGAAAAGAGAAAAAAACATACGGACTACCATCCCTTTTTATTCTATGTTCATTTTATGTTTTTGTTATTTTTCATTCATTAGCTTAAGTCGAGTCTAGTCTTGGCTTAGCAACGTCATATTGTACATGTAATTAACCAAGATTGTTAACTCGCCACCAGTAAAGACTGCCTATATCCAACAAAACCGTGTATTTCATATCCCTACACCTAACATTACAACCCTTTTAAAAGACTTCTTTGATAGTTTATCCTAGGTGCTTACGCCATGTGGTGGAGGTTTGATCCTTTCCCAAGCCTATGGTAATCTATTTTGCTATGACAGGTAGTGAGAGATGTTTTCCATTTCCATATTGTGATATATACTTTATTACACCCGATAGATGTGAGTATCTACACACTATTTGTGAGGTGCTAGTATATGACCTCCGTGCTTGTCTTTGGTCTTTAGTGGAACGATTATTTGTTGTAATTACTTTTGTATTAGTGTTAAATGACCCCTAACTTGTATTTTGACTAGAATAAAAGCGCATTTGCTTGAGGACAAGCAAATCTCAAGTGTAAGGGTATATGATGAGACGAAAAATGAACCACTTTTATGGGGTTATTTAAGCCCGGAATTGAATTTATTTGATCAAATATTACCCTAAATCGTTCCTTTTGTGATTTTAGGTACTTTGGGAGTGAAATCTGGAAAAGGAAGGAATTCGGACGTTTTTGGAGCATAAAAGTGAAGAAAACGCCAAAGACTTAATTTTCCATGCTGAGAACAGTACCTGACGGCGTCAAGAGGAAAACCATGGCGGCGTCAAGAGTAAAAGTGATGACGACCCAGTGCAAACCTGACGGCGTCACAAGAAGGGCGTCAAGAGTTAATTTTGTGACGGCCTGCATAAGGAGAATACATGACGGCGTCAGACCCAGATCTAGGCAGTCTGAGGAACTATTTGGCAGCGAGATGACGGCGTCAGACATTTGTTCTTGACACCGTCACCTTCTAAACTCTATATATAGTTTTCTAATTTTTCATTCATTAGAGAGGAACTTGTGTGGAGAAACTAGGGCCGAACTTTGTAAACCCTAGCTCATATTTTACAGTACTTTCAAGGGTTTTCACCCCTTGAATCCTTCCATGTTCTATTAAGATAAGTCTTCTCTTAATTCAATCAATATGTCTATGTGTTGGTTGATTATATCTTGTGCTTGTCTTGATTTCAACATGCTAGGCTAGATCTATCTTGTGTTTGCTTGGATCTAATGAAACCTAGATGTTAATTATGTGTTGATTACTTGTTTATGGTTGTATTGGATGAATGATTTCAATGTTAGGCTTAAGAAAACTGGTAGATCTCCATTGTGTAACATGCTTGAACGTCTTAGGAAACATGAACCGATGTGTACTAGGTTTTATTGGTTGTATTTAATGCATGAGTAAATTCTAGTGATCCCATGTTATGAGCTTCTTAGCCGGCTCGACATAGGAGTGAAGTAGGCACTCATAGGATTGGGGAAGTAAGTACGTCACCCCATGAATGGTATTAAGGAATACAATCCGTCATCCACGCAACTATAACAAGTAATTAACGTGTAAAACATATCTAGGGAGTAGTGAAATCTAAGTAAACACATTTCTCCCACATATTGCTCACAACTTTAGTATAATTAGTTTTATTTTCATTTTTAGTATTTTATTTTGATTGTATCTTAGTATTGGGTTAGTTGACTAGCAACTAATTCCGCCCAAATCCTTAAAACCCGAGATTTTTAATTGCTTTCTAAAAAATATAAAAATACAAAAAGAATCATCCCTCATCTCTAGACCTAGTCTTTAGGTTTTCTAATCCTAGCGACACTATTCCTAGCTGAACGATCAATCCCCCGGTACTTGTCATTATACTATACTACATCGATCAGGTACACTGCCTGGTGGGGGTTGTAAGCTTCTCAAGATCCCTTGAGAGGTAAAGCCTGGTGCAATCCATACGCATCAGTAAAGAGACATCAAAATCCATTAATTTTCAATGATTCACCTCTCACAGGAGTTTACACACCTGGAAGTGATGAGAATAGTATGAAACTTTATAAGATTTGATGACTATTGTACCAAAATGTTGATGAGTAGCTGAGGAAGATTATTGCAGAAAAGATATCAAATTGATGCTGATAAAGAGTACTTTGACACATGACAGATAAAAGATAAAGAGATAAAGAAACAATCTTTCTGAATGATTAAAGATTTTGAAGATCCAAGATAACAAAGAAACTTGAAATCAAGCAAGTGGAGTTCAAGTTATGGGAGGATTGTTGGGATATAAAAGATCAAGGTACTTCTGTATGTCAAAGTACTGCTGCATGAAGAATAAAGTCAAAGTACTGCTGAAGATAAAAGTCAAAGTACTGCTGTTTACTGAAGAATGTTCAAAGTACTTCGAAGGATACAAGGACTTAAGTGCAATATTAGTTAAAGGATTAATATTGAACGAATATTCTAGAATTAGTTAGGGATAATGACTTATCGTTCAAGTTATATGTTGTAAACCGACTTAAGGTTATCTATATAAAGAGCCTTAAGAGGTATTAGTCGATATACGTTTTAGAGTTGTTTAAAGTCGATAATAGTTAGGGATTGTTAGTGAATCTGTGTAACAAAGCAGGTTCAAAGTTTGGTTAATATAAAAATTCTTCTTAAGCTTTGTGTTAGTAGATTCCGCATACTTTACAAGGTTAAACAGTGTTTCAATATTAATAGTGTTAAGTTTACTTAATATTATTAAACCTTTACAAGCTACAAAGTAGTTTGGTCAGAGTATATCGATCCAACAACATGCATGTTGCTACTACTGATCATGTCACTTCTAGTGATACTCAATCAGTAGATACTATTTTTGTTGATTGTAAAGAATATGTAATTTCTCCTGGACATGCTACTACTCTTCAAGAGACTTCTAGTGCTACCAACATTGAGTTTAATCCAATTCTTACATCTGTTGATGAAGACACACCTGTTGTTCTACATTTCAAGAGATCTGCTGATGTTTCTATTGATTCAGATGTTCAGGATTTTCCTGTTGATGCTTTGCAAGGTGTTTCTGCTGTTGGAGATAAGTCAAGCATTTCTAAGGATGATTCTGCTGATGTTCCTATTTCCACTTTTGAAGTGTCACCGGTTGTAGATGTGGTTTCCTATTCTCTTTTTAAAGGAGATTCTACTCTTCAAGGTTCTTCCACTGGTGCAAAGGTTCATGCAGAGCCAGTGATTTTGTTTGAAGAATCTTTTGTTGCAGATCTTGTGACAGAACAAGACAAACTTGAGCAGGAAAGACTCTTGAAAGAGTATGAAGATAAAAAGAAAAGTTTTGACTTGGCTCAAGAGCTTCAAGCTAAATATGATTCAGAGTTCCAATCTGTAGCAACAAGATATGTGTCTACTTTGCCTCCTGCTAGAAAAAGAGAATTGGATGCTGCTGTTGCTGATTTTGATGAAGCTGATTGGATGCAAATTAGGAATCAAGTGGTTTCTAATCCTGCACTTGCCAGAGAGATTTTTTGGTATAATGTTTCTGAAGAGGATTATCCTACTAGAATGGTTGAGGTTATGAAACTCAAGAGGAGAGCAGATGCTGAGAAGAAAGCCAAAGCAAAGAGGGACAAGCCTCCTACACAAGCACAGCAAAGGCAAATTATGAGAGAATTTGTAAAGAATCAGAGTGGTGCTCTTTATAATCGTCCTTGGAATCGGTCTCAAGTTTGGTCTTTGTCAGATGATCAACTGGCTAATCAATACAACATGATAAGATCTAGACTTCAAAAGGATGGCATTATTCCTTCTCCTCAGACTTTTCCTAGTCTATCATCTGCCTATGAAGAACCATTTTCCAAGAGACTGAAGATTGGTGATGCTACCTCTACTAATACACAACCTTTTGTACATTCTCCTGATCCCACTTCCTCTGCTTCTTTGGGCGCTCTTGCTGCTGGTCATGTGGATGCTATTTCTGCTGATTCCCCTTCTGATGTTGGAACTTCCTCTCTTGACAAGGGGAAAGCTACGGTAGCAACAAAAGATATTCCTTCTAGAAAAAGGTCCAGAAGACAGGTAGAGGAGGATAGACTGGGTGAAGAAGCTGTAAAGCGATTGCATGATGATCAAATTCATGAGGCAAGGGTCAGAAAAATAGAGTTTCTTCTATGCAATTCACCTTTTTGCAAGAAATTTTACATCTTGTGGATAAACAAGATCTTATCACCCTTTATAATCTGGTGACCCAGTATTATTCTAATCATACTCCTGAAGGTGTTGGGCTATATTTGTTGAGTGATCTTCAAGTGCTCATGGATTCTGGGTCTTCCACTGGTACTGGTTATACAGTTTGGAAGCATAATCACAGATGGAAAGTTTTAAGCTGAAAGTTCTATCCTGTTTCATATGTTCATGTACTGGAGACTACAGCTGGTCTAAGAGTAGCTATGTTTATAGACCAGGAGTATCCTTTGACTGTGGCTCTTATGGAGAAGATGCTTCTACATCATCTGGAAATTCCTCCTGATCCAGTTGGGAATGCTAAACTTTTTGCTGAGTCTTTGGTTCGTTTGTTCAAATCTAGGATACAGACATCCAGAGCTACTTGATCAGGGTATTATTGAAATGACATAGAGTCAATTTGCTTCTACTTTATTAGATTTATTCATGTTTACGGCATAACTTTAAACAATCTATTCTCTAAATGCATAACATTCTGAAAACATAAAACCCACAATGATATGTTCTCTGAGCCCAACCTAACATCGTTTATATATCCACTGTAACCTTATAGCACTAAGCATCACATCATGCCTCAATAATAACTAAATCTAGTCAACACACATTGAATAAAATCAAACAAAAGAAATATACTTATCAATAAAAATTAATACACTTACAATACAACGGGTTGGAAAAAAAATGCATTTTTGGTGATGGATCCTTTTTATCATGCTTTTCTGGTGATGGGTCATTTTTAGCAGATTCTTCATAATTCAATATTGCTGCCCAACAGTCAATAACATTGGCATCTACCCACAAACTTGGCGCCAACGTCTCCATGTTCAATCGTACAGCTGATACCTCATGGTTACCAGAACAAGTTTTAAAAACCGTTTCCCTAAAAAAAAGTGAATTAGAATAATTACAAATCATTATAGGAAAATCACATTTGATTCTACAACCTTCAATTTACCTATAGACAATCAAAATAAAAGTAAACTTACATTTTCTCGCTCTGCATTGCAAACAAACTATTCCCCAACATAAACTCAATCCTCTTAAGTAGAGCGATAACTTTCGTCGGCTGATTCACGTTTGGAGATGACAGGTAAGAAGATGGCTTAACCATTCTTTTCTTAGGAGATAAATGAGAAACCACTCGTTCAGGAGTCCGAGGACAATCAGTGTTAGCTGGATTTACAACATGAGGCCAGTTTAGAAATTCCTCCTGAATTATAACAAATTTTTAGATACAAAGATTAATAAAAAGAAAATTTTTTAAAAACCTGGTCGATACACACATTATAGTATGCATCACAAATGCAGTCAATCACCTCTCCAATCCAGTCAATGTTGTCTTCGAGCCACTGTGTATAACTTTCTTCACTTAATATTGGTTCTTCCACTACAACTTTAGTAATTTCAGTAACACCAACACCAACATCTTTTGCTGCAACTTCAACATCTTTTGCTGCAACATCAACGTTCTCGCCTACCTTATCTCCCCCAACATCTTTCTTGGCATCATCAATATTATTGCCACGATCATTGCTACCACCATCTTGTCCATCTTCTGGATTAAAATCATCAACATGAACATCTTCAAGCACAACAGTTTCCATGAAAACAACTCCATATTTCTTGTATAATTCAAGCACATCTTCATCGTTTGGGAACTCAGTATTAGCATTTCTAAGAAGATCTTCAAGTTCAACCTTCATACGAGATATACTTGAAAGCTTTTCATTAATCATCCTGGAAAAACTCTAAAAAAATGATAAGACATGTCACAAAAATAGATAAAACATGCGACTAGAATCATATGTGATTCAACAGGAATCACATATGATTCTTGAAGAATCACATATGATTCTAGCAGAAGCACATATGATTCTAGCAGAATCACATGTGATTCGAATATAATCACATATGATTTAACAGGAGTCACATATGATTTTTGTTGATTCACTACAAACACAAATTCAAAAAAGATATGATCGAAAAAACAGAAAAATAGTCAAACCTGTTTGTCGGTAGGAGACACACAGGAACTATGAGCCTGGCTCACTTTCATACGACCATCATAAAAACCTTCGGTAGCTTGTACTTTAGATTCACACCACTCCCCATGAAATTCCAATTTACCTATGAGCTCTTCTTCAATCTCAAGCTTCTGACGTAGATTCATCGTTGTTGTGCTCCAGCTTTGGATAGCAGGACGATAACGAATAACAGGAAAATGCTCAAATTTTGTGGAATAAAAGTACATGATCTGTTAATAGTAAATAACACACAATGAGATCATAAAAAGTATTTACAAAATCTATAAACAAAAAAGTATAAACTTACAATCAAGAAACACAATGCACCATTATAGAAGCCTTTAGGAGTATTAGGTACTTCATTGTATTGAAGATAGTGGTGAATATAACCGCACCAATCAATTTTTGCAATGTTAGTATTTTCGCTAATATAGCTAACAATAGTCAAATCTACAATCGCCTTCATTGTATGAGCTTTACCCATAACATTGGCAAATAGCACAAGGAAGTTGACTTTAAACATAAAGTCAACTTGTGTTGCGATGACCAATTTTTCAGCAACATCACTAGCATGGATATGCGTCCACTTCTTTGGAGAAAATTGCTTAAGCCACAGCTTCATAAAAGGGTCATCAAAAGATCTCTCGGGTAAATCAAAAAAAGAAATTTCACCAAGAGGAACTCCTAAAATCTCATGGATTTTCCACGAGTCACAAGAATATTCCCCTTTTCCAACTCAAGCTCGTAAGTTTTCTTATTAAAATTTGACACCATAAACCTTGCCGTACGAGAAGGTAGTATATCTATAGAAACCGAGTACAAGGAAGAAAAGCCAATATCCGCCAAGAAAGATTCCATAATAACTCTTGCATCACGGATAGTAGAAAACAAGCTAGAAGGAACTGTCCTAGAAAGGAGAACTGGAAATTTACTCAGATACTCAATCTTCTTAATCTGATCGGGGCTAAGAGGTTTCTTCTTTTTCTCATTTGGTTCTTACTTACGCTTCTTCGAAACCTTCTCTTCTGTCTTTAATACACGCTCCTTCTTAGGCTTCAAGACCTTCTCTTCTATCTTTAATACACACTCCTTCTTAGGCTTCAAGGCCTTCTCTTCTGCCTTTAATACACGTTCCTTCTTAGGCTTCAAGACTTTCTCCTCTATCTTTAATACATGCTGCTTCTTAGGCTTCAATTCAACTATAGCCTTCTTCAATTTCTTATGCTTACAGACTTTTTCTTCTTCAGACGAAGAATCAGACTCAGAAGCATGCTTCCGTTTCTTATTCGTTGGAACACTCTTAATCTTTTTGACACGTTTTTTAACCCTCTTTTCTTTGGAATCGCTATCAGACTCAGAAATGGCTTTCTTAACCTTTGCATTCTTTAATACAACCTTTGATTTATAATTCGTAACTAACTCCTTTTCACTTTCCTCACCTTCGCTACTTTCATCATCGTTTTCACTTTCCTTATCATCTTCACCCTTGTCATCAGACTCATCCGCACCCTTGTCCTTAGACTCACCATCGTCATCAGACTCACCTTCTTCACCAGACTCACCCTCGTCTTTAGACTCACCATCGTCATCAGACTCACCTTCTTCACCAGACTCACCATCGTCATCAGACTCACCTTCTTCACCAGACTCACCCTCATCCTTAGACTCACCATGGTCCTTATCATTATCTTCTTTACTAGACACATTCTCATCCTCACTACCTTCTTTACCAGCCTCGTCCTTATCATTATCTTTTTCACTAGACCCATTCTCATCCTCACCACTACCATCTTCATCAGACCCATCACTACTACCATCTTCATCAGACTCATCCTCCTTATTCTCAACCTTAGACCTCTTCCTTTTTACAACAATTTTTGATTTAATAGGAGCAGATTTAATAGGAGGTTTCAAAACTTTTGATTTAATAGGAGCAGATTTAATAGGAGGAGCTTGAGGTTTGACAACTAGAGATTTGATAGAATGTTGAGATTTCACAGAAGAAGATTTTTGTTTGATAGGAGGAGGTTGAGGTTTGACAGAAGGAAGTTAGACAACTTCCTTTTGTTTGACAGGTTGCGATTTAGGAGGAAGTTTTGGTTTGGGTTTAACAACTTTTGACTTTATTTTATCAGGAATCGTAGCCTTCTTAGCTGATTGATTTGTTAATTTCTCTTTAGGCTTATGTGCAACAGATTTTGATCGACTTACATAAAAATTTTAAATGTTAATAACCATAAAATAATCTAATATAATCATATATGATTCTACCAGAATCACATATGATTTTCCTTTAATCATATATGATTCTATGTAAATCATATATGATTCTATGTGAATCATATATGATTCTAACAAAAATCCACTTATAACAAAATCCAGTTATAACAAAATCCTATACATCAGTACATCACTAACCACTGATTTCAATCCCAATCAACTTATCTCCCTCACAAATAAGCAGTCACTTACAAGCACAATCAAAGCAGTCACTGATTGACTATTATATCAGATATATCAGATTGACAAGCATTTATATATACCCTATACATCAGTATATCACTCGCAAATCTCACAGATC
>JARVZY010006747.1:0-25468 GCA_030686995.1 Artemisia argyi | reverse complement strand
CATGGAGCCAGCCCTCGGCATGACAGCTGCCGATGACTCCAACATATGCATGTGGAATCACATTAACCCGGATAATAAGCTTATCACCAAACCCAAAAGCAACGGATCATATGAAAACTTTTTCTCAAGAAATGCAACAATGGCCATACTACATTGGTATCAAAAGCATAGCAGCAACACTTCCATCTCCAAGATTTTCAATAAGCAACAACAATATTCCAAGAAGCACAATTAATTCGCAGAATGCAATCACCATCAACTCCCGGATTCAACGCAATTTTAGTGTCTCTTCTTCAATGCGGAAATCAGAGTTGCAATTTGGAGCCATGGTTTAGGATTCAACGCAATTAGTACGTGGTACTAACTGACTTTTAAATAAAAAATTGATTAATTGCTGAAATTTTTTTAGTCGTACACGAGAAAGTGATGTGCTCTATTATGTTTAGCATGTTTAATAGTTTTTTTCCTTGAGGTTAAATTAATTTTAATGTTAAACGTATCAATTTTAGTTTCTTTTCTTAATTGATGAAGTTTGTTTTAGTTGTAAATGTAAAGGAGAAACATAAGTTTAGCATTCATAAAAAGGTGGATTTGTGTTTCACATCAACATCGGGTCATTACACAATTTATGTGTCAAATTCTTGTGCGTACTCGGGTAACCCAACCATTAATAATACAACATAAGATTAAACTACGTAGTACGAGTTAATCTAAATTATCGATCCACAAGCGAAACATAAGTTATTTGTTATAAACCATACTTATAACATTAAAAAAAAAAGGTATTTGTTATTTAATAGATAAAAAGCATTATTAAAAAATTTAGAAAAAATTTTATGCGTGCACAACAATTATAATGCCCGCATAACACAACAGGTAATATTTTCTTTTATAAAATTTTATGTGTGTACTTCTGAATACAGTGGCAAACTTGGGTGGGCTAGGTAATGGATCAAAACGGGTGTTTTCTGCACGGGTTGGCCCATAAGATATGAAAGATAAAAAAAATCAATCTACTCATAATTCATCTAATACTTCTAAATATGTACAAGTAAAAAATTTATCAAGTATCAACATAAGTTTATTCAAGTCTAAGTAAAAAAATTAACATTTTGGTTACATAAAAAAAAAAAGAAACCGCGCGCATGACTTTTTTAAATCTTATTCAAAATAAAGTGATATTCAGAATTTTGATAATTCTTCATATGTTTTAATACTTTATTATATTACATGTTTTAAATCATATATACATTATTCAAGTCATGCGGCATTAAGCTTATATAAGTATAAGTCAAGAAAATCAACATTTTTGATTTTTTAATATATAAAAATACATTATTCAAGATATATATTATATAAAAAAAAATTGTGTGTTTACGGATATTATAACTACACATAGTTGAGCTCTCTTCATCATATAATACGGTAAAATTGCATATATATCCCTCCCAAAGTGAATAATTGCATATATATCATTTGTACAAGTTTTTTATGCACATAATACAATGGATTTTATGCATGCTTTGAATATATATGCAATTATGCATTTTTGGAATGATATATATATATATATATATATATATATATATATATATATATATATATATATATATATATATATATATATATATATACAAAAACCCCTAATAAAAAACCATAAACAAAACAAAACAAAAAATAAATTATTTGTTAAAAAAAATAAAATTATGATTATTCAAAAAATTAGAAAAAATCTCGCACGTGCACTAGCATTATAACTAGTACGTAACTATGAATTTATGTTTTCGAGAAAATTTTAAATAATAAAAAAATAACACCTAACTTTTGTGGTGTCATATCACCCTATATATTTTGTTTGTTTTCTTTTTTTTTTTGAACGGCGGATTTATTAAAACAAACTAGCAAGGAGCTAGAGAAAAAAAACTACAAAGGCTTCATAAGCCAAGAGTTCCAACAATTTACATTACGCCCTCTACTTTTAAGCCAAGAGAAAGAAAAAGTACGAATGTAATCGAAAATGTCACTTTTCCTCAACGAGTGAGAGGAAAAAGTAACTCCATTGCGATAACGCCATAAACACCATAACAACGCCACTACAATGACGTACACTCGATCTTTATCGCCCCTAGGAGCTCTCCAATCTTCGAACCATTGCAGGCAAACAAACAAAGAAGAAAAAGAAGGCATATCAATATCAGTCCATCTTCTAACAAGACTCCAAACATCCAAAGACACGTCACAACCAAAGAATACATGATCCACGGATTCCACCACATTGTTACACATTGGGCAAACAATAGATGGGATATCAAGGCCCCTTAAAGATAAGTTAAGCCGAGTAGGGAGCCTGTCCAAAGAAAGACGCCAAACGAAGATATTTACCTTGCGGGGTAAAATTTTGGACCATCGAGTGCATGGAGTGCATGGTCTTTCTATTCATTTTTGGAAAGACCCTTGGAATGGAAATGGCACGTTAATGTCTAGGTTTAACAGATTATATCACCTAGACGCAAATACGAATTGCTTACTCTCAGATCGGAGAGTAAATGATTCTTGGGTTTGGAATTGGAAGAGGCAAGTCGAGGGCTCCCGTAATGAAGCTGCCTTAGATTCTCTAGTTTCTGAATTGGGCCAAGTACAGATTCTTAATGAGCCTGACTCATGGAGATGGATCCTGGACGATGATGGTATTTTTTCGGTTCATGTAACGCGAGTTCATCTTGTTTGTTTTCTTTGTTAATATCAAATTGTTTTTCCAATGTACGAAATTCGATATGAAAACGCAACATTAAGCCAGCATATATGCCAAGAAAATATGATATGTTGTTTTGATAGTCGTCTTTTGAGAAGGACAAGATTATTGAGCTAATCGAATTGTTTATGAAGCAAATTAACCATGAGAAACGTTCAAAAACATCATCGTACGACACGGTCAAAATGGTTTTACAGCTCGAGTTGAACGAATTTCGTCTGGTAAATGGAAAACATCTTACGTTGTAGGAGGTCCAAAATCTTTACGGGTTAACTTTCAATGTTTTTTACTACTTTTTAATACTTTTTTTTTTTTTTTTGGTACTTGTTTCATGTTTATCTTCTAACTTTCTAAGAACAATTTGGATATGTCTACTTATTAAAAGTTAAAAGAAAGAAATACATACAAGTTTACCTTATTATGTTCGATATAGTTATATTTACTTTGTCATGTACAATAAAGAATCTTACTATTGATAATACCAAAGCCGGACGAGTGAAGTCACCATGATAAGGACTTACAAAAACAATGTTGAAGTATCAGAATTATTGTAACACATATGCTTACTACATTGTTTTGGCATTAAATACTACTACCTGGATGTTGGTTTTGACTTTTTTTTTTTTTTTTTATGATTGTTAAGTTTTTTTAAAGTTACAACGAAATATCGTTTTCTAATATCCAAGATACTATATAAGAATAGGATCTTTTTTCATTGATGCCTATAATATAACAGGACACCCAACATTACAACAACTATGTTTGTATATATACAACCATTTTAAGCACATCGTGTTTCAGTTCAAGCCATGGATTTGGTGGTTTTTATCATCTTGTTATTCTTGTTATTTTTGCTTCCTATGTTTTTTATTCTCAAGGATAAGAAGCACGATGATCGATTGCCACCCGGCTCTTTGGGTTTGCCTGTTATAGGGCAGAGCCTCGACCTTCTAAAGGCCTTGAAAGTTGACAGAGTTGACGAATGGTTTCAAGAAAGAATAGCGAAACACGGACCTATTTGGAAATCGGGTCTTTTTGGATATCCGACGGTTGTTTTACATGGTCCAAGTGCTAATAAGTTCATATACACATGTGATGGAAACATACTCACCAACACACAACCACCATCAATTAGCAGGATCCTTGGTACGAAGAATATAATCGAGTTGTCTGGTCATGACCATAAACGAGTGAGAGCGGCTTTGGTTTCATTTTTGAAGCTTGAAGTATTGAAGCAATATGTTGCGAAAGTTGATGAGGAGATCCAACATCACCTTCAAATACATTGGCATGGTAAACATGAGGTCGAGGTATAATCTTTTCTCTTTAATTTCTAACAATACACTTATCTTGAATTCGAGTATGCCTCTTTGGTATTGCTTTTCCAAATTGGTGATGTTCTTATATGTATATTTGTGATGGATGTAGGTGCAACCCTTGATTAAAACACTAACCTTCAACGTAATTTGCTCACTTCTTTTTGGGATTGAAAGAGGGCCCAAAAGAGAGAAATTGCTACCACTTTTCCAAGGTATGATTGAAGGTGTACTAGCAATTCCAATCAATCTACCATTCACTCAATTCAACCGAGGAATTGTAGCAAGAAAAAGACTAGTGCCAATGCTTGTAGATCTTATTCGCGAAAAAAGGCAGGCACTTGAAAAAGGAGATTCTCATAAAGATTTAATCACTTCATTGATTAGCATCCGTGATGATGATAGCTCAACAACAATGTCCGATGAGGAGATCATTGACAACATCATCGTCGTGATGGTTGCCGGATATGATACAACCTCTGTCCTTGTTACCTTCTTGGTCAGACTTTTGGCTAACAACAATCTTGTCTACTCCAATATACTTAAAGGTACTAACACATCACAATTGTGCATATAATTATAAGTACAAAACACATAAGTTGCATTTAGTTGTAGAAATTTTTTCTCACTTTTCCGTCTTCAGTTTCCTTGTGAGGGAAAGAATTTTTCTCCTCTAGAGAAGTCACGAGAACTTTGAAAACTCATTTAGATTATGTTACATTTTTTTATTGAGAGATGAAAGTAGCCACACAAAGAGACCACATCACACAAATTGTTATTCGTTTTCAAACTGAGTTTAGTTAATTGAAATTGTAGAACAAGAAGAAATTGCGAATAGTAAATCACCAGGAGAAGCTTTAACATGGGAAGATCTTACCAAGATGAAGTACACATGGAGAGTGGCATCCGAGATCATGCGGATATACCCTCCTGTGATTTTAAGCTTTCGACGAGCGAAGCAAGATATTGAATATGGAGGATTCATAATTCCCAAAGGATGGCAGGTATGTCACAATAATAGTTAACCAAGAAATTATATGAGACACATAAATTTGCTTACTTGATTTCGCATTATGTGTTTTTAGGTGTTATTGTCTGCATCCATGACACACATGGACAATGACATTTTCCAAAATCCAACCATGTTTGATCCGACCCGTTTTGAGAAGAATGCACCTTCAACGCCACCTTTTAGCTACGTAGCATTTGGAGCAGGACCGAGAATGTGTCCCGGAATTGAACTTGCTAAAATGGAAACTTTGTCCATGATTCATCGCTTGGTGACAAAATTCACATGGGAGCTTGTTAAGAAAGACGAGTCCTTCAAGAGAATCCCAATGCCAGAATTCGATCATGGGTTGTTAGTTCGAATCACACCCATAAAAAAACTTTAGTTTCATATAGAGCATGAAGTAAAGTATAGGTAGTTGTGTGTGTCTTTTTAAGAACTAGTTGATCAAGGTCATGTTATGTTTTCCTTAGACGGACATATAAATATATGCTAAAATGTTACAAACCTTATTGATACATGACTTTGGAAATGTAAGCCTGATTAATCTCAAATGTCAACATTGTAATTTTGTTTCTGGAAATTGGTCCAAAGTTATACGAGTAATACTGAAGAATTTATCCTAAACTGGGAGTGAATGAGCTATGCATTGATGGGTAAAACGTAATTACGTGAATGGTATACCAGTGTGATTACTTTAGAACTTCAACTTGACATGAAACTAAAAAAATACCCATGTATTTTGTTTTATGCATTAAAGAAGTTGTCTATGTGAACTGAACGAGAGCCCAAAATAAAAACATTTGCATTTAGAGTAAATTAAATGATGCTACAAACATATTTTGTAGGTACCTGATGCATGTAAAGAAAATCGACATTTTTTTTAACAAAATTAACATTACATCAGAAAAATTCATGTGTTCTAAAACTTCATGGTGGGCCAGTAATCCTCCTTATCACAAGCCCAATTTACGCATCTCACATTTTCACGTCTACAAGATAAACCAATCACAAATTTACAACAATTTTATTTTTGTTGTTCATATTTCATGTATTTCTGAAAAAATATTTGTTATTAAATTTGTGAAAAATGAAAATAAGTAAATTCTTGGATAACTTATATGTTAGTTTAATGATTTTAGTTTCTTGCATTTTGTAAAAGTCTGTTACATCGCTAAAACTATACTCGTTATATCTTAAAATAAGTTTAACTTTCTATTTTGGGTTGTACCAAAATAAACGATCACTTTGTATTTAACAAATTAAAAGAGTTTTCACCGGATATGAATGATATTTGATTGATAAATAGTATAATTAGTAGGATTTTTTTTAAAACATTATGCAATATGAAGATAAACATTTATTTTGATACGGACGAAGTATTAGTTTTCGAACCTTTTCTCAATGCGTTAAAGAGATTGTCACCTCTATCATTTGTATGTGTTTCTTCATACGTCATTTCATTTGCTAAATATACTAAAGCAACTACCAATGTGCATAATTATAACATTTTTGCCGTTTACGTTTCATTTTTTTGCCGTTTATTTACATGTCATATTGTTTTGAATCATTCCTTGTATAATGGATCAATAAAGTTGATTATGCAAATGGATGAAGCAGCTAGGAAATTATAATTGCTTAAACAAGGACTAAGTTTGTAGATACGCAATATACTTTCTCAAAAGTACCGAAATACGTAACCTAATAAAAATATTACTTATGTCGCTAACAAACTTTCAAAATTGGCATAAAATACGTAATGTTGACCGGATTTTTAACTGGTTGACCGGTTTGTAGGTTAACATATAAAAAAACTTACATTATCGGTCCCTGTGGTTTGCGTTTGTTTTCACGGTCATCCTTTAACGTTATTTCAGTTATAAAAGTTACAATAATGGTCCTTGTCGTTTGGGTTGACTTTCACCTTTAGTCTCTAGATTTTATTTTCATTTTTTCGTCTGTTTTTACACGTTTTAGTCCGTTTTTACACGTTTTCTTTCGTCTTTCCACTTTTATATATAAAAAAAATCGAATAAAATTTTATAAAAAATATTTTATTAAAAAAATCGAAAAAAATAGTTTTCCCATATATTTTCGAAAAACAAAATAATTTTTCTAAAAAATATTTTTTTTCGAAATTTTTTTAGAAAAATATTTATTTTATAAATTTTTTTTAGAAAAAAAAAATTTTAAGAAAAATATTTGAATAAAAAAATATTTTTTCGAATTAAAAAAAAATATATTTGAATAAAATATTCTCGAAAAAAATATTTTTTCTAAAATATTTTCAAAAAAATATATTTTTTTTTCTAAAATTTTTTAGAAAAATATTTTTCTAAAATATTTTTTTTCTAAAACTTTTTTATAAAAAAAATAAATTTTTTTTTGAAAAATATTTGAATAAAAAAAATATTTTTTCGAATGTTTTTTAAAAAAATATTTGAATAAAATATTTTTGAAAATTTTTTTTTTCTAAAATATTTTCGAAAAAAAAATATGTTTTAGAAAAAATATTTTTTTTCGTAAATTTTTTAGAAAAATATTTTTTTTTTCGATTTTTTTTTTTATAAAATATTTTTATAAAATTTTCTTCGATTTTTTTTTATAAAAGTAGCAAAACGAAAGAAAACGTGTAAAAACGGACGAAAAAGTGAAAATAAAGTCAAGGGACTAAAGGTGAAAGTCAACCCAAATGACAAGGACCATTATTGTAACTTTGATAACTGAAATAACGTTAAAGGATAACCGGTGAAAACAGACGCAAACCACAAAGACCGATAATGAAAGTTTTTTTATATTTTAACCTCCAAACCGGTCAACCAGGTAAAAATCCGGTCAACATTACGTATCTTTTGCCAATTTTGAAAGTTTGTTAGCGATATAAGTAATATTTTTAGTAGGTTATGTATTTCGGTACTTTTGAGAAAGTATGTTTCGTATTTACAAACTTAGTCCCTTAAACAATTACATCCAACTTATTTTTATTTTTTCAGATAAGCTGAATGATTAAAAAAAAAATTAGAGAGACAATTATAAAACTTGAGTGGTTTTTATAACAAAAACAAAGTTTAAGTGACTTTAGTGAAAATTGAAACTTAAAATTATGAAATGTTATGAATATTTATTATAATGATTGTACACATTCATCATCACATTCATATCCCCTAACTAGTAACCTCTATCTTTATAATTGGTCTTGTAACATCCAATATTCTACTTAATAGCATTCATGTTAAGGTTCTTATAAATAAATGCACCTAATATAATGTGATGACACACCAATAACAAGTTATATCTTTCTCTTCCATACTCGCTTATATTCTCTTGCTTATTGTTCTTATTGTGCTATTTGGCTCGTTTTACAACATTACAACATATTAATGGAAAAATGATAAATTTATAAAAACATGCTATAATTAAACCTTGAAAATGACATAGTAACTATATGTGCAATGAATTGTAATAACAAGTTTACATTGAATTATGCAATAAGAAGTTTACACGAAACATCATATATAATAAAAATCTGAACCTTCAACAGAATTCAATTTCTTAACAATGTTGTCATTTTTCATGTTATTTTCACTTTCCATTTTCTTTCTTTTCCGAGGTAAAAAGTATTCGGGTAGCCTTCCACCATGTTCTTTAGGACTGCCCGTGATAGGGCAAACCCTCGACCTTCTGAATGCTTTGAAAGCTGACAGTCGAGGAATGGTTTCAAAAAAGAATATCTAAACACGGTCCTATATGGAAAGCTAATCTATTTGGATACACGACGGTTGTTTTACATGGTACAAGTGCATATAAGTTCATATACACTTCTGATGGAAATGTACTCATGAGCTCAAAACCACCATCAACCACGAGGATCATGTGCTCGAGAAATATATTTGAGTTGTCTGGCCTTGATCATGTACGAGTTAGAGCAACATTGGTTTCGTTTTTGAAGCTAGACGTATTGAAACAATATGCTGCGAAAATTGATGAAGAAGTCCAACATAATCTTCAAGAGCATTGGAATGGTAAAACTGAGATCAAGGTATAAATATTATTACTATTATTATTATTATTATTATTATTATTATTATTATTATTATTATTATTATTATTATTATTATTATTATTATTATTATTATTATTCCAGAAATACATGAAAGTATGAAACAGCAAAGTAGCAAACATAAAATTATTGTGATGGGTTTATCTTTATAGACGTGAGATGCGTAAATTGGGCTTGTGATAAGGAGGATTACTGGCCCACTACGCTAATCAAATGGATCAATATAATAAGCCCAATATTGGATCTAAGAAACCAGTTTGTATAGATTTTTGATTTTATGCACATACATATTTACTCTTTAGTCTTTAGTAACATCACAATGTATACCGACAAACACAAACCCGTAATGGAAAAATAATATAGAACACCTAATCTTTTAGCTGGTACAACTTATATTTCATGCCTATCTTGGTATGTCTCTTGTATCATATATTATTGGTTTCTAGATTTTGTGATACACACAATAAAGCACAAGCAACATGAAACTATATAATGACACAATTTAGTGCACCAGACCAATTACGCACAGTATAACACGTTAACACATATAAGGTCATCAATCAGCGTACTTGATGTCCAAGAACGCAATGTTTGAATTCATAAAAACAATACTTTCTTGCGATACTTAGTAAGCAATAGTATTTGTAAAGACGTTCTTGAATATTACAACTATCATGTTGTTGCAATTTATAATCTTAGTTGAAAGATTTGTGTCTTGCAAATTATCCTGCGTTGGTTGGTGAGTTAAATAAAAGTAGTCTTATTAATACAAGTATTATCAACATCAAACGTGCACATTAAGAATGTTGTTGAACGTTTAGTTGTGTCTTTTCTTGTTCAATGGCTTTCCTTCGTATACATTTTGTAAAAAAAAAAAAAAAAAACCTTCTTTTTTCGTTCTTGTTTTTACAGTACTTTTCAACTTTTCGAAGGTATTAACTGTCACGTACACAAAATCTGATGTTTATGTTCACACGATGCAATCATACGTTTTTACATGCTCATATTTACAAACTTGGACTCGTTAAATCAGTTAAGTAGTATATTGTGTCATGCAAATTATCTCACATTGGTTTTAGATGGGTTTATTAATGCAACTGTTCTTCATCTGTTTATAGTTTGCAAGATAATAATTTTGTTTATAGTTTGCAAGATAATAATTTTAAAAAGGGTTTTGTTAATGTGTGCCCACTGGGCACACGATTGAGCGCAGTTAATGAAAACAAAATTTCCTTTTAAATAAAAAATTAGTGCATTGAATGAACATTTATTGATCTCTAAAATTGCCTATAAATTAACTTCAACATTCCTTATATATATAGCTAATCAAGTGCCTAGTGGGCACACATTATCAAAAGGGAGTTGATACTCCCACCATATTTTTCATGCAAATACCACAATTGTGCATTACAGTGTTGTACGGTACAATACTGTAATACACAAGTTGTGGCGCAAGCATCAAAAAATGTGATGGGAGTATCAACTCCCTTAGCAAAACCCTTATAAAAAAAGAGATGATTTGCATATTCAAATGTGCAAACGGTTAAAACAACATATACGGAGTCGTACATGCCATCAATTATTTTATTTTTTAACTAATACATGCCATCAATATGAAGGAAAAAAAATGCTTGGCGGATACATCAAACCTTTAAAAAAAGGTACAAAAATAAGTTAATCGTTGTAGCGTAGCCAACTAACTACGACAACGACACTAGCTACATGTTTACCAGTCAACCGTGATTTTGCAATAGCACGGTACGATTCAATTGACCGGGATGGGCTTATGGGCGGATCGTGGCTTGTAAATTATTACTCATCAAGTCTTTTATAGCACTATCAAGTCAATTATAACCACACTGTAAGCTTTCTCGAAAAGCTCCATTTAATTAGTAAGTGTCGTAAGATATATTACATGAGCTTCATGGGTTGTGCCGTAGTATAACTGAGAGCCTAACCACACTCACACACACAAACAACAAGAGTTATGATTGGGAGGGCTAAAGATTTGTCATCATCTTGATAGTTGCAGCTAAGAGACTTACTTTCTCACTAACCATCAGGATCATGCCACATACATTTAGGCTTAAATTTAGACACATATGTTAGGTCTCCCGATCATTTTTCAAACGACAATTAGTTGAAGTTTGCACATGCTTTTATTTATTTATTTGTAACTACTTGTATTGTATGAAAATGTGAATTCATATGATATGTCAGTAAACATAATTCCACGGTATGACTAAAAAAGGAAAGCTTCGATTTTTATTTTTGATGTAATGAACATATAAATCATGGATTGCAAAGAATGATTTTAGTCAAGTTTGGTTGTTTGCTTTCTGCCATGACCCTTGCCAAACACTTGTCGGTATAGAAATTTGAGTGAATCACAAACTCCAAGTTATCAAGTTACATTAAACATATCAAAAATAAATATTAGGTAGACGTAATAAAATCGAACTGTAAAGATATGAGACCACGTAACTAATTTACATCAAAGTAGGTTGGACCAAATTAAAAAAAAAAAAAAAAAAAAAAAAAAAAAAAAAAAAAAAAAAAAAAAAAAAAAAAAAAAAACTACTAGTTAGTTTCAAACGGATTCGGGTTAGAAATATGTCAATGTGTTTAGGCTATTTGTAATAGTGTAAGTTTGATTTTGATAAGTGTTAAACAACTCACTCAGTCAACTTGTTTATTTGTTTAAAACTTAAAACATAAATATTTGTGTGCTCGATTGTTTAACTATATAAGCCTTTATAATATTCATTTTATAAGCGAGTGAGCCACGTTCTAAACTAACATAAAAGCAATGCTAAGCAAGCATACCATACGTTCAAGCCAACATGTTTTTCCAGTTCATACATTTTACTTCTGGGATTAAAATTAATAGGGTTGCGTTTGAGTTCGTTAGCAAATAGTGGAAAAAAAAAAAAAGGCATACCGATAACTAAGAAGCAAAAACACAAATAACTAAAAATCTAGCAATAGTTACTTCAAAATTAAATCACCAACACGAGTCTTGCGGCTATGTATTTCAAACAAACAGATAAACAAAAAACTCCGATAACATTATTAGTAATATACATAACTATCTAAAAATATTTTGTTTCTTGTGTAACGTGTGAAGAAAACACCAATAACTAAAAATCTAACAATAGTTACTTTAAAAGTTTTATTTCGTAGCTACAAAACAAATGTTTTTGCACCTTCTTTAATTGTTTCTTGTGGGAACAAAATATCAATCTGTCAAAGCCTAAGGACATAGGGTACACATCCAAATTAATAATTTAGAGGAACTTATTTATTGATTGTGGAGTTCGAATTTCTACAAAGAAAATTTTTACCTGTAAAATTTTCTTTTATCGAGATACTGAGTAATAAATAAAGTTGACGCAGCGTATATTGCTACATACTTTTATATGAATCGTTATTCGAAAAAAGATGAAAGAAATAAAGTTGACCGAAATTGAAGTTAACGTGATGAATGTAGGGCTGCAATCGAGTCGAGCCGAGCTCAAGCTCAACAAGGCTTGAGCTTGGCTTGAAAGAAAAATACTAGGCTTGAGCTTGGCTTGATAGCTTGTCAAGCTTTCGTCATCCAGGCTTGAGCTTGGCTTGAGTAGGTTCGAGCAAAGCTTGAGCTTGGCTTGAAAAGCTTGAATGAATACAAAAATATTTTATTCAATAGCAAAACTCAACAATAAGTATATGTATTTTAAGTAAGCAACAGTAGCAACACAATATTAAGTAATACTTGCGTAAATATTTACATATGGAGTACTTGCGTAAATAGATTGATGATGCTAACACTTAACAATGGCAAGATAAAAAACACAGATACATGTATATAATATAGAATGATGATGCAACACCTAAGATTATTAAATTAAAAATCTTGATAATGATAAATTGATAACTGAACTTACGAATACTTCTGGAAAAAAAATAGAAACTTTGGACTTGGTGGTTGAATGAGAGGAGGAGATTGAGGAGACACTTAGATTAGGTCATTAGAATACAAATCGTTTGGACGTTTGATAGAGTTAAAGGTTTCTAAAATACATTATCCAATATTTATGAACTAAGCCCTTATAAATTATAATTAGCTTAATAACCAAATTCGCTCCTAATTACTTATATGAAATTTATATGAAAATATCTATATTAAAGCTTGATAAAAGCTTGATACGAGCTCGAGCCAAGCTATCCAAAGCTTGAGCTTGGCTTGTTAAATATTTCGAGCTAATTTTAGGGCTTGAGCTTGGGCTTGAGCTTGATAAAAGCTTGACTCGATCGAGCCAAGCTCGAGCTCAAGCTCGAGTTGCTTGATAAAAGCTTGACTTGATTGCAGCCCTAGATGAATGATAGGCATCCATTCACCCGCTATCTTAGAGTGTATTATTATTATTATTATTATTATTATTATTATTATTATTATTATTATTATTATTATTATTATTATTATATCATATGCCACTTGTGTATATTATTTGACTATTTTACTACTATCATTTGCACATTCTCATTAACATAGGTAGGGATTAGTGGCGGACCTATAACATAAAATTTGGGAAGATAGTTCTTCTATATTAGGAGAGCCAAAAAGTATCATGTAAAAATTTAGCATGAAAAGTGCACTAATTTTTTTTTTTTGCTATAAGGGCCACCACCCTCCCTGAACTCCACGTAGCTCCACCTTTGGTAGGGATTTAGTCTTCTTAATAATCTGAATCGACTAACTGAACATATTTGAAATTACATGAACATACCATAATGTATGGTCACATATCTTGATGTTGTACTCAAGTTGTCGTAGGCGACGTCATTCATAAAAATTAGTTACCGCTTACTAGCTTAACATGCATATACATAGCTTAAAATAGTACTCAAATAGGATGGAGATGTGAGACTAATTGGGCTATATTATATTACGATAATTGAATATTTAATGGTGACAGTATGACAGAGATGGTGGTGGTGGGTGACGGTGGTGAGGATGGATAGACTATAGAGGTTGAAGAAGAGTGTTAATTAGGGCCCGTTTGGTTTGTAGATGGGTTTAGATTAAAATTTGGATTTGAAGGTAAAGTTGTAGATTATGATTTGGATTAGGAGAGAGAAAATTATATTTAAAAATATATTATAAATTAAAATATGTATTAAAATTAATATATAAATAAAAGAATAACAATAAAAAAATTAGTGATTGGTTGAAAGTACAAAAGACCCACTCGAATAGTAACAATGTCAGAAAAGTATGCTATATTGCCCGGAATTGCATATGCCAAAATATTTGGCTTGAGTCCCAAGAGTAATGTGAACCAAACAAATGAATTTTACCATAAGTCCATGACCCCACAATAAATCTAGGCAACCAAATGGCCCCTTAATGTAGAAGAAGCAGTTGTTTAGGTTAGATATTATGTGATGGTAGTGGTGGTGGGATCAAATTATACAAAGGACAAAAAGAAATTAATAAAAAGACAAAATAGTAAAAAAGAAATAATCAATTAAAAGAAAAATAGTGAAAAGACCAACCTACCCTCATGTGCATCCTCATGTGCCTGGCATGTGACCAAGGTAACTGAGAAATCTAACGATCGTCAGGATTTTGGACTAGCGGCGTAATATATTCTTGATTTTGGATCAAAAACGAAAAAATTAACATTTTTGGATGTCGTATGAAATCTGAGCCAAGTATAGGGATTAACGGTGTAATTTACTCTAGAACGAAAAAAAAGGAAAGGACAGAAAGAGTGATAGTAAGAAAGTAGGATGGTGTAAAGTGTAAAAAAATATAAGGTGTATATATACAATCCAAATTCAAATTGGTTTTGTTGGAGTCAATCGATAAATCGATCGGTGTGTATATATTTTTGGGTGTTTGTATAATTTATTAAAATAAGAAGATGGATAAGGTGGTTCACATGTCGCTGTTGGAATTGGATGAAGCCGAAAAGGATCTTGATGTTGATGACGATGATGATGATGATGATTTTGAAAAAGAGAATTTGACGTTACCTTTGGTCTCGAGGTGGATTCGCCCTAGTGGTAAACCTATTGACGGTTTAGAAGTACGTACCCGTAATGAAAGAGGATGTTTTTATTGATGATTCCATGTATCGTAACGATATCGTTTTTGGACCAAGAAAAGATCCTCCTCCTCACGTCTTTGATCCTGTACCAGCTCCTCCTGCCCCTGTTTGTTCCATCTGTTTCAAACGTTGGACTGTTCTCCATCACTTTTGGTATCTATCTATCTATCCCTCCCTTTACTCTTTTATTTATACTAGACGACTACCCATGCATGCAACAGAATTTTATAGTAGCATAAGTTTCCAAATAGTTTCCGCTAATAGGTGCATAATTTAGGCAATACCTTAATTTTGGTTTTTTTTCAATTGCAAACAATCCTTAAGTGCCCACGCCAACCTCTTGAATAGGGAGGGCTTTACCTCATTTGGTTATGTGGCGGTTCATTGTGTTAGTGATTGGTCCTTTTCTGAATTCATGAGATGCTGTGTATATACCTTTGCTTGACTA
Organism: Artemisia argyi; assembly: GCA_030686995.1. Lineage (NCBI taxonomy): Eukaryota > Viridiplantae > Streptophyta > Magnoliopsida > Asterales > Asteraceae > Artemisia > Artemisia argyi. The sequence continues at coordinate 9,788 of JARVZY010006747.1, read as the reverse complement.
CCAATAACATTCCCCCTAGACAATATTATACCATAATGGCCTGGACAGTGTTAGTGATTGGTCCTTTTCTGAACTGAAGTGAGTTCTAGATTATTTATTTATTTATTTTTTTTTTTTAATTTTTTTTTTAACAAATGGAGTTCTAAAATGAACCAGAACACGTATACATATTTCTTGTGGATTGATAACTATAGCCTAATATATACTGTAATGATCGCAACTGATTTGGGCTACTATTAGATTTACCCATTTAACTTTAGTCTTTGTGTGATATTTGCTGCAGCGCTCTTCCTTGTGGGCATATATTTGGAGCTCAATGTATACAAAAATGGCTTCAAACCAACTTACGTGGGACGGTGGGTTTGTCTTCCAGTGTGTTAACCACAATTTATTCAATTTAACCGTGTTTATTATTCTAAATTCTGGTCTTGTCTTAATTATTTGTTCAGTGTCCTCAATGCAACATCTCATGCTCATTGGATGATGTGAGACCTCTTTATGCAACCCCCCTTTGCATTCCTGCTGCTGATAAAGGTGTTGCGGATCAAAAGGTAATCATTCTCTTTGTTAAATTGCGGTGTCAAAGCATTACTTTTTTTTATAAGTTTCTGTATTAATCTCCCCTTTTGGTGTCATAAAAAACTATTTTATCCAGATATCCACTAGACGCTTTCCCTTCACCAAACAAGGAATAGTCACATTCAGAAAGTTTGAAATTGGACGGCGGAATTTTGCATTGAAAAAAAGGTCTGATGCGAAGAAACGACGGGCTGGTGTTGTAGGACGGAAAAATGATTTAATGAAACGTCGGACTGACTTATTGGACAGGAGGGCTAGTGTACTAAATCGGGCCAAGGCATTGGAACAACGGGGTGGTTCATTGTGTCGGGTTGATGCGTTGCGATTACGGGCTGATGCCTTAGGCCGATGGGCGGATGAATATCTACAACGGGCTAATGCATGCGAAGGGAGGGTTAAAGCATTGACTCAGAAGGTTAAAGCATATAATCAGCGGGTTAAGGCATTTCCGGTAAGAATGCACTATTTTTCTCGACGCCATGACGACCTTCTGGCAAACACTACACATTGTGCCGCAGCAGTTACTTGTGACAAAGTAATTTATTATGCATCACAAGTTTGATGACTTTGTATCTTATTTATCCTGCTTTCTATTTATTATATTTGCTTCTTCCTGGTTTGTTTTAAACAATGTTGTGTGGCACCAAAAAGACTTTGAATTTCATGATATTTATGCGTTTAATCATAGGACGCCGCTGAGGTCGTTAACCCGGTTGATCTCACCGGACATGACAAACTATTCGGAGATGCCTAGACCACCTCCCCCCGGTAAACCACGTCCCTCCAAAAAAATAAAATCGGAAAACCATGTCGAGCTCCGCAGGAAGTAACTCGTCGAAATTTGGGTATACTTTACAAAATGAGTTTCGTCTAAAACCGGACAATAATTTTTTTTTAAAGAAATGAAGTTTTCCACGATTAACATTAAGATTTGGCGGATGACGATGCACACTACATCAACATGCAAAAAGAAGCAATAAAGGAAAACATGAATTGCACTGCGATTAGTTGGCTTCGTAATTTTTTTGTACTTTTATTTTATTTTCTCTACTTTTTTTTTTGTACTACGTAATTTTTTTTGTCTGCTTTTTTACAGTGATTTGTATTTTTTTTGTTTATTTGATAAAATAGAAAAAATAAATACGGAGTAAAATGTTAGGGTCCCAAAAAGGAATGTTATAACATGTTACTAGTAAGGACATCTACAATGCTACACCTTGGCAGAGTTTAATCAGATAAAAAGACGATGAGTTAGTGTGCAATCCATTGTGAACCTTCTAGGTGGCTCGTTGGTATAAATGTCACTCAATTCTGTACACACCACCATTTAACTCTTCAACTGGATCATCCACTATAAATTCTACAGTAAATTGCAAAAATCATCCCTAAAGTTTGGCCCATTTGCATGTTTCGTCCCACACATTTCGAAACTGCAAGGATCGTCCCTAAAGTTAACCTTTGGGGCATATATCGTCCTTTTTGGGGCATATATCGTCCCAAATTGGCCAAACTTTAGGGACGATACATGCACACGGGCCAAAATTTAGGGACGACACATGCACACGGGCCAAACTTTAGGGACGATCCTTGCAGTTTTGAAATGTGTGGGACGAAACATGCAAATTGGTCAAACTTTAGGGACGATATTTGCAATTTACTCTAAATTCTATTAAAATAAACCTCATTAGCTGATTTTGTGCTATAAAAGTTTTTATATAATAGATTAAGTGGGGTTCTCCATTATAATATGATGATTTGGATATCCGATAAATTATGATAGGTGATATGACACTATTACGCTCAAAATAAGTTCAATCCATTGAAGATGTCCTGAGATGATATTCTAGTGTGTTGGTGTTAAAAATAGGAATTTTGAGATGAGGTGACAAACACTATTTGGTATTGACACATCTGTTGCTCTTAGAGCTCTCGAAAAAAAAGTTGTGCTTGACTAATTTTTGAGCGATGAAGCCAACAAAGACGCCGCCATTAGTGACACGTTGTGGGGGGTGTGTTTCGCAGATACAAGACCAAATTAGCAACAAGATCCGTTGGAGTTACCATGAAAACAAAATTGTTGGTTTTGTATCACAACAGAACCAACAATTTGGGCTAGGTGCATCAACTTCATTTTCTGCCCCAGGATTTATTGAGTAACAACATTATCAACATCAGCTGACTCAATTTGGGCTAGGTTATGCAGACGAGACAGTTGATGAGCATGGCTTAACTGCAAGCCATCATTATCAAATAATGCAAGATGAACAGGTATTCAGAGAATTTGAAGCAGAGCAAGCAAGGCTTCAACAAGAATGGGATGCGAAACGCAAGAAGGACGAAACAGATCGGTTGGCGTTCATTGATGAATTTCTTGATATAGAGGTCTCCTTCGTATGATTCTGCATGCGGGGAGCCATAACCCATAAACTTTTTTTATCGCTAAATTTTTTTTTCAACTATTAAAAGTTTTGAACCATAACTGAAAAATATTAAAAGTTTAAGGGTTATAAAAAATTAATTATGAGCAATTTCAAGTATTAAAAGTTTTGAACCATAACCGAGTTTTAAAACATTATGTTTAATTCTCAAACTTTTATTAATATTTTTCGTTTATAACCAATAATTTTTTTTTTTTTTTTTTTTTTTTTTTTTTTTTTTTTTTGACTATGTGTAAAAAAAAAGGAGGAGATGAGGTTTGGAGGTTCACATATCGCCCTAGGAATTGGATGAAGCCCAAAAGCAGGAAGAAGAACTAGCAGAAGATATGGAATTGGATGAACAAGTTATAGAAGACGAACAAGAAAAAGAAGAAGAAACAGAAGATGATGTTTATAATGATTTGTTGCTGTGCCCTGAGGTTACTAGTTGGTTTGAACATGATACGGGTGAAACTGATCATGGGATACAAGTCATCAACGGTCGACTATCAACTGATTGTAAAAGACATGAATTTGATCTTTGTCCTATCTGTCTTAAACCTTGGACTCTTGATAAAATACATCAAATGTGGTATGTCTCTTCAACTCTGCTTTGGGATGTCCCATAATAGTAGTTCCTTATTGTGTCAACCAATCAAAATATAGTTAATCTAAAGAGACTTTAATGAGTGAGAATCATATTTGATTGGTTAAAGAGTGTACTAGTTTTTTTTTTTTTTTTTTTTTTTTTTTTTTTTTTTTTTTTTTTTTAACTGTGTCTAATATCTTGAACCTCTTCGAAATTTAATGCTTTTGTGTTTTTTTTTTTTTTTTTTTTTTTTTTTTTTTTTTTTTTTTTTTTAATAATAAAGCTTTAAGAAATTTATGCATAGTGAAGAAAGGTTTGTACCAAGAACATGGTTTATGAATTTATGATTTAGTTTGAATTCGGTATTCAATTGCTAATTGTATTGATGAAGTTAAATCTCTTCATGTTTTAGCATTTCTGACCTTGATCGACGCCGAGTTACATTTAAATATTAGACATCCCTTAGACCCTTTTCATTCAGTTATCACTCACTTGCCTATATATCTTAACGGGATGTAAAACGTTAGATATGCTTATTAAGATTGCTTCTTGTTAGATTGATATTTGAGCACACACCGGCTGTGATTCATTTCGGGCTCTTGTTAAATTCACACTATTGACTTCCTTTTTTGTCATGACTGCTGCAGCTGTCTTCCTTGTGGGCACATGTTTGGGATGTCATGTTTACAGCAATGGATGGATGACCCTTCCTCTGACAAGGTATGTATGTCGTCCACTCTGACACCCATAATCAACACAATTTTACCAAAATTATGATTCTCCTATTTTAAACAATTGTTGTAGTGCCCTCAATGCTTCAAAATTTTCTCATTAGAGAGTGTTTGGCTTCTTTATGCAACCAGCCTTTGCATTCCGGCTGCTGCTGTTGGAAGGGTAATCAATCTCTTTGTTAAAAGAAACCTTCAATTTCTTTATATACGGTGCAATATCAAAGCAGATATATTATATAGGGATTTCTTGCGAGAACCATCTTATCTGCGAGAACTGAAAGAACCACCAAAAACATACATGCACGCATTCAATAATTGTATTTTTGCACATATGTTCTGAAAACAATATACACATTTTTTTTAAACATAGTTTTTCTAAAGAATTTTACAAGAAATTGGAAATACAAAATTTTTCTTTGAAGGTGTGCATGTATGTTCTTATAAGGCGTGCTACGACAATATTGCGGCCGCGTGTAAGGTTTTTGTGAAAAAAGAGGATGAGTTCATGATGATATTGAAGAACATTGGTGGATACTTACGATTATTGATGATTTGCATGTATTTTTATTTTATTTTAAAAGGCGTGCATGTATGTTTTTGGTGGTTCTCGCAGTTCTCGCAGATAAGATTTCTCGCAAGAAAGTCTCACATATATATATATATATATATATATATATATATATAGTTTATCTTTATTTTCAGAACTCTGTTAAGTGCGGGAACTGCGAGAACTCTAATTTTGCATTAAAAAACATGCATGTTCATATAAAACATGTATGTTTTCTTACATACACCTTAATACACATACCTGCGTAACATGCATGTTCATACAAATCTCTCTCATCAAATGTTCTCAGAAAAGTACTCTAATCTGGGGATGTGTGCATTAACCCGTTGGTTATATCCTTTTGCCCTCCTCTTTAGTGCTTCGGCTTTAACGTTCCATGCTTCAGCTTTAGCTTTCCATTTTTCAGCCTGCTGTAGATTTTCATCACCCAGCTTGCTACAGACTTTCACTCGCCTTAAAACCTCATCCAACCGCATTCTAGCACGGGAGCCCTTAATCAATGCAATGAGTTTTTGACGAGCTAAGCAAGACATCGAGTATGAGGGATTCATGATTCCAAAAGGATGGCAGGTATGTGGTTAACCAAGATACTATGATAAGATAAGTGATATAAATTTATAATTACAGTCGCTTACTATACTTGCCTTCACATAATTATGTCTTTTCAGGTGTTGTCCTCGTCGTGTATGACACACATAGACAAAGACATATTCCAAAACCCAACCATATTTGATCCGGCCTGTATCAAGACATCACCACCACCTTACAGTTATGTACCATTTGGTGCTGGCCCGAGGATGTGTCTTGGCATTGAGCTTGCGAAGATGGAACTTTAGCCATGATGCATCACTTGGTGACAAGATTCAGATGGGAGCTTGTTAATAAAGAGGAGTCCTTCAAGAGAATTCCAATGTCTGAATTCAATCAGGGGTTTTTAGTTAGTTCCGATCACACCTATTTAAAACTCTTAGGTTTCATATCAAACATTACTGAATGTTATATTGCTTGTTTTGGGAGGTTCTGTGACTAATCTATGTCAAATACGACTTGCTCGTGTAATGTTTATTGATTACATGCTCTTTTAAAACAACACGAAAAATGTTATAAAAAAAAAAAAAAAAAAAAAAAAAAAGAAAAAAAAAAAAAAAAAAAAACTGAATTATAGAGTACAAGGTGATTTCCTACATCAAGGTTTTGGGTTAGATCTCGTCTGCATGGTGTTGTTTTTGGGCCATCTAGTTGTAACATATATTGTAGGATTTGGTTGGTTGAAACCATAACTAAGTTCAAAAACATTATCATGAAATTATACATTACCAGAAAATAATAACTAAAATTAATATAATTAAAAAAATTATAATTAAAATCCTACTTATGTTTAGAAATGGCAATTAAAAATATAATAAGAAAATCATATAATAATCAAAATTAACTAATTAAATGTTGATAAATAATAATATTAATTTTAATTTAATACATTAATTATGATAAGAATAGTTGATACTGATAATTTTAACTTGTAAAATTATGAGTTCTAGCGCAATTCAAAACATTAATTCAAAAATTTTCATCAAGTATGTTATGTTATTAGAAACCTCACTGGACGTAATTGGTTGTAATTTAATTACATTCATTTGCAAACCAAACACTCAACGTATAATGTAATCTGAATTACAATTTCGTCCATCTTGCCAATCAAATAAGATTGAAATGTAATTCAGATTATAGTTACGATAGATTACATCAAATCGAGTGAATCAAACGGACCCTCAATGATCTAAGCAAAAGAAAAAGGCCAAGATAAAAAAACACATATTGATTCAGAGGAGTATAAAAGTGAAGATTACAAGTGAGATTATGTGTCTTGTGCCAAATAAAGGTACCCAAATTTATACTACTCTAATATTTACATAAAGTTCTACACACTTGCTATATAGATCATTCTAAGGACTTTACAGATCTTTTTTATACGTCTACTTCTATGAAAAGAGTTCTAGATCTCTTCTCTATTTTACTCAAAAATATCTAAAAACATAAAACTAATGTGATTAAGTTAATTGTTTTTGAAAATGTGTTTGGGTTGCATTTCGGAAATGATTACATGACTATTGTTATTCGTTTATATTTGTGTGTGTGTGTGTGTGTCTTTTTTTCCGTTCTCAAAAGTTCTTATAAACTAAAAATATTTCGTATAAAGTTTAACACTTTGGATACTTTTGTGAAATTTCAAATCGATTAAACAAAGGATTAAGAGCTGAATATGAAAAATTCAATAACAAAAACTTCGGAAGCTAAATAGGCTTGTAAGGCGGGCACAAATGCACAAAATTTTTCCCCCTCAAGTCCGTTATACTAGACGCACATTCCTTCCTTATGTCTTAAGTGTAGCTAAATAGGCTTGTAAGGTGGGCACAGATGCATAACTTTTTTTTTCCTTAAGTCCGTTATACTAGACACACATTCCTTCCATATGTCTTAAGTGTAGCACATAAGATAAATTAAAATGATTAAATCCTGCGCAAACTATTCACCTTTTGAGATTATAATTAAGAAAAACCATTTAACTCTCAAATATCCTTTCAAAAACTAGTGTAAAAAATCATTTATTGATTACATTCTAAAACACTATTGCTGATAATGTGGTTGCAACAGGGCTAATGTGAAAATGGTTTATGCCTGTGAATGGAATCCTCACAATTCGTCATAAGACACTGTTCGTCATAAGATGAATGTAAGCCCTTAACTCAGGATATCTTTAAACCGGATAGTTCTTCAAGTTCTCTGGCGGAAGTTAACCAACAATTTTAGTATACGGCTGTTGAGTGAAACGAAGTGAGGCGATAAAGACTTGTAATCTAAAGTCTAAACTTCAATATTGATGCCCAATAAAGTTTACATTGTGCTAAAGGCCCATTCAGATAAAAATTAGTATGAATATTTAAAGTGATAAAAAATTGTTTATTTTTTTATTTTTTTTCATTATAATACAAATATATATTGACATATTTTAAAATGCAAAGTTTAAAAAAAATCCACAAACATATTATGATGTTTGTTTTGGTAATTTTACAAGCTCACCTAATCTATAACCAAATCTGTTAAACGATAAAAAAATGATTAACATATTATTATTATAAAGGAATGTACAAAGCGTTGACTTTTAAATACATTATCGTTTAATCAAGTTTTAAACAATATGAATGGATCTAATAAGAAGAGAAAATAAAATAAGAAGAATGAGAAATGTTTGTAGCCACACATTTCAAATGAGAAAGGAGAATTTCATGGGAGAGATATTATATTTTGTAGGTGCATCTGAAATGTGCGGTTGTAATCACTTCTCATTCTTCTCATTTTACTTTTATTTCTTATTTGATCCTTACTCTACAAAGAAGTTAATAAAGTTTGATAAAAAGTTTGCCTAAATTACTAAAGTTTCAAAATTGTCATTTAGGTTACTAAACTTATAGGAAACACGCACTTCTATAATATCAGTGTTAAATCGAGTAACTTGAATGAATATTTTTTGATAAGTTAAGTAATATAAATATCGTGTTTTCATAAGTTTAGTTATGTATATGTATATTTTTATCGGTTCAGTAACCTCAAAATGTCATGTTTCATAAGTTCAGTAACCTAGATGACAATTTTAAAACTTTAATAACTTAGGCGAACTATTTATCAAACTTTAATACTAACTTCTTTTTATATTATCCTATATATCCTTTCAATCAACTATGGAGTGTCTAGTCTATTGAATCAATGTAATCGGGAGCATTGAGACTCTTTTATAGTTGTGCATCAAATATCCTTTCAACCAACTATGTAGTGTTTGAAACTAGACTATGTGGTCTGAACGTTGAGACCACCCTTTTATAGTTGCACAATGAGTTCACATTAAAGTAAGCAAGTTTGAAACAAAGGTAGAGAACAATGAGGCTATTAAACTTAGGTTTTTGCTAACGAAATCTCTAAGGACGGTTGTTAAAAGATATATTATCATTACATAGCCACCAATGAATGATTATCATTGGATGAAAATTTTGAATAACACGGATGTTAGCTCGAGAAAAGTGGAAACACGATCAATACTTTAATTTGACATTAAAATTTTATTTCTTAACCGCAACTTTAAAGGATCATTTTCTATCAGATAGGAAGAGTTGTAGCACAAAATATAATTTTAAGTAATTGACTGTTGTTAGCAACACCTTTAAATTTAAAAGTCGACACAAAATGGAAGTGGTCAGAAACAACTAAAAATAGTGACAATGTACAAGTGGTAATTGCGCAATGTATAAGATCGAGCATCAATGCGGCCAAATTTGACCTTTGGGGTGATAAATGAGCTGTATGGTCGAAAAGATGTTCATTTACCTTGGCTTTGGTTCTTACTTCTTGGGAACGGTCGACTTGTTATCTATGACACGTCAAGTGATTCATATACATTGGCGAACATTTTGTAAGGCTTGAATGATACAATTACAATACGTGGTATCGAGTATGTAGAGTTCGAGTCTAGTTTCGGCTCTTGATGCATAGTATGTTTTGCTTAAATCCTCTAGATAGATTTTGCGCCTCTAGATTACTGGTTTCATTCATTCATCCCATCTTAAAATACGAGTTGTATAACTACTACAGAAAAGCTTAAAGGGAACACTTCATATAGATCGGTTCAAAAAAAGGCTGATCTATTTGAGATAAGATCATTTGTTACATAAAAAGCCGATGTAATTATATTTTCACTTAAAAAGATCAGTTACACACTAAACCACCGATCCATTTGTGAAAAATTCAAGCGGGCTTTATACTCTTCCAACTTTTCATTATCCCGCTTTCACAAAAAAAAGTTAAAAAGACACACATCCCACACCATCTCCTTTACCAAAATCACAACCCTCAAT
>JARVZY010006746.1:0-25476 GCA_030686995.1 Artemisia argyi | reverse complement strand
TCAATCAAGGACTAAGCTTCATTCCTTTAAACATACCAGCATCCACCACTCTTTGAAACGATAAATGCAAACTTTCCATAACTAAAATGAACAAGAACGGGGATAACGGATCACCTTGTTTTAAACCCTTGTGAAATTGAAATTCCTCAGTTGGGCTGCCATTAATAAGAATCGAACCTCTCGAAGATCTAAGACAACTTTGAATCCAATTACACCACTTATCACCGAACCCAAACTTTTTCAATACATCGTCCAAAAAATCCCATCGAACCGAGTCATAGGCCTTCTCAAAATCAACCTTAAAAATTAAGGATTGTTTCTTCTTCGACTTACACCATTGTAGCACACCTCACCATTTGACACATATTTGTAATATGTCACTGTGATTTTTAATATATTCTGTATATATTAATGACATCATCACTTATTAATCTATTTACATGGGATACCGTCATACTAACCCCATTGGGTATCTTTTTCTTTCTTTTTTTCTTTTCTTTTTTATCTACAGTTAGGATTCCTATCTTAAGAAGTTTAAAATATATATAGACGATTGAGGTTTCATTATAAGACTAATTGGTGATAAAAGAAATAGTGCTTATTTTAACTTTGTGATTGTCTTTAAATCGATGTGAAATTAGGTTTATACACCCAACAATCCTTCCTCTAAACCTAAACCACTATAAGCCTCCTCTTCAACTATAGTCATGACTCATGAACCCACTTTTTTCATACCTTGACCTTAACCATCGGAACACACCGCCTTTTACCGGCTTCTTTTCGGTACAAGGTTTACTGAGATTAGGGACGGAGCCAGGATTTGACGTTGAGGGGGGCCGAACCTAGCGTAAAATAACAAAATAGAATTCGAAGCCTAATAACAAAGCATTATAATTCGTAAAATTTAGAACAACACGTCCCATAAATAACAAAACTAACACATGAATTTTACACGTATACTAGCAAACAACTTTACTCTTTACTTAAATCACTCTCCAAGAGTTTTAATTTTCTGTAATCACTCTCCAAATTTACTCATTATCGAACAACTTATATTTATAAGTTTACACATTTTAAATACTATATGCCTAGTTACTGTTAAAGTTAAGGATTTCACAAACCAAAAGATTAAGTGTTACTAGTAATTGTTTATATGCTCCCACTTTGATACATTTAGCCATTCAGATATACAATTCAACATGAGTATTAAATTCTAATAAGGCCTTGATAAATCAGAATAACAAAGATAAAAAAAATGACAAAAAAGAAACAATTATTAATCTACTCTCAAAGTAAAAATAATAATAATAATAATAATAAATAAATAAATAAATAATAAATAATCTACTCCTAAAGTGTCAAAGATTACTACCACTGTAAAAAGAAACAAAACTTGGAAGTATTATAAAAACATTCAATTTCTTATGGGTTGATTTCTATCTATCATTACCAGTGGTTTTTCTTTATTATTTGTCGACCAAAGAATAAGAGGGGTTGACTATATAATTCATTTCAAAGTTGAGCTTTGAGATATATATGCTAATTAATATTATTTGGATGGTTGAGGGGGGCCTAGCACCTGCTAGCTACCCCATCACCTCCGCCTCTGACCGGGATCCACTAATACCGTCGAATCAAGGTCTAACCGGGAGAACACCATCCACATCATCATTGTAGCACAACCGTAGCTTTGATACATTTTGTGAGAAATCCTACGACCCAACATCTCACGAAGTCCAACATATATAAGTCCAACTGATGTTCAATTCTAAAACCAATTGGTGATAAAAGGAGTAGCCCACCAAGCTTATACGTTAACTTTGTAATTGATGTGGAATTAGGTTTGTACACCCAACATCTACAAACAAAAATACAAGATAAAAGAGATCAACAATATCACTTCTTGTTTTTGATAAATTATATTACCAGACAACCATTACTAAGGATTCATAAATTACGAGTATATACAGGTAAACTTTTTCATTTTGTAGTTTTTTTGAAAATGTTGCGCTAAATAGAACTAAAAAATAAAAAGAAAATAAATTTTTTGATCTTCTTTAGTAACCAGTGACTCATTGTCTCATACACAATGATGGGCCTAATGTGTCATATTCTTCAGTAAGAGAGTTTTCGAGTTTTCTTGGAAATTTTACTTGGGCTTTATTGATCGATTGTGATGGGCCAAAGTTTTAGTGAAACGTAGATAGTTTTGACCTTCAAGGCAAGATGAGAATTCTAACTTCTAAGACATGTTTGGCAAAATTGCCTTAATAATGTAGCTGAAGCTGAAGATTGAGATGAAGTTATAGTGGATTAGTCGGAGCTGAAAACCGGAACTTATTTTATAAGCCCTAAATTAGCTTTTGATTAGCTTTTGTCATCCAAACAACACTTAAATCTTGTATGTCAAACACAATTTGTAAATTCACCATTTGGTCAATAGTTAACGCTGTTAAATCTTGTTAAGACCATATTAGATCTTTGTTTGGATCGATTGATCATTTTTTTTTTTTTTTTTTTTTTTTTTTTTTTTTTTTTTTTTGTCTAGTTTAGATATAGACATTTCAAAATTTAACCTTCTATTAAAAAGGACTTGAATCCTCTCAAGTTATTCTATCAACTTGAGTCAAGTTGGTTGATTTTCAAACCATTAGATTAAAATCAATGGCTAATATTAAAAGATTATCTTTTAATCTTAGCCATCGATTATTATCCCAGCCCATTAAAAATATACCAAACCACACAGACTTTTTTCTATATGCAATTGTTTATGAACAATGATTATCTGATTGGGTTAAAATTGGCCCACACAAATCTTCGTTAGTTACCTTCACTTAAAGCCCATTTAAAATCCACACAAAGGAGTAGAGGTGTTCACAATTCGGGCATTACCGACAAGAAAAGGTGTAAACGAGTCAAGCTTTTGTCGAGTAACTCGAACCTGTTCGAGCCGAGCTTTATCAAGCCTTGATCTCGAGCTCGAGCTCAGTAAATAAGGTCAAAATGTTTAGCAAGCCGAGTTTGAGCTTATATAGGCTCGACTCAAGTTATTGTCGAGCTTATCGAGCCTTCAAATAATATATATGCCTTTTATAAAAATTGTGTATATTTGAAGAGCTTATATGTAAATCTACTAAGTGTGAAAATTAATAAATGTATCGAGCTTTTCGAGCTGCGTTCAAGCTGAATTTATATTTTGTTTTATAGTTAAAAATTTTAGTTGGTTTAAAAACCTATAGATAAATCGAGTTTTTCGAGCCGAACTCAAACTTTTACGATCCCGGCTCAAGCTTCTCGTATGAAGGCTCACCAAGCTATCGAGTTAAGCTCGAGCTGAACATAATATTGTATTGTCGAGTCGAGCCGAGTCCTGCCAAAGTCCGTACTGATTCGGCTCGTTTACACCCCTACCCACGAGAGCCGAAACCAAACCGATTTGCAACCGAATCAAATTTGTCAAAACCGAACCGAATTAAATATTCGATTTTTAGTTTGTGTTTAACAAAATGTAAACCAAACAATACCAAAAATGAAATTCATATAAATATGTATATTTTTTTTTATATATTTACGAGCAGGTTAACCCGCGCGTTGCTGCGAGGAACCTTTTATTTGCAAAACGATACAAAGTCACCAACAACTTAAAGAATGTAAAACCTTTTGAAACAAATAACAGTAGATATACACGTATTAACTATTCTTTGCAATAGCAGAAAAAGTTTTAACTTCAGTTTGCTTCTTTGGAATTGCGAACAACATATTTGAAGCTGGGAAAGCAAGCCTCTAATGTTCTAATACACCACCTTAATTTTGTTCCACATATTTACAAACAACCGCTAATTTCAAATTTTGAAAACCTGAAGCAACAAACCAAGACTTTGAAGTAAGTGGTGTAAGCACCTCAAGCCTTCTTGGTTCCCTACAGATACAAAGGGCTGAGTATCAGTACTGAACATAGTTAAGTATGTAACGGTATGAATTTTTAACATATTCATAACTTCATAAGGGTTGGGGTGCTTACACAGAAAATTAGAAAAGCTATATTCTGAAACTAAATAGATAAGTTTTTTAAAGTAAGACAGTTTGGTTGGATGTCACTCCCAACTGACCCATTTTCATATTAATGGGTCGTTGTTGCCAGCTGAAGCCAACTCTATCTATCTTGCAAAAATTGAACATAGAATGAAACAATTGAACTAAAAGGTACCTGAGTATCAAAGCGGGTAGTACATGTGAGATTTTACAGTGTCGGTTGTGCCTTTGACATCTTGACCTGCTCGGATCTCACTAATGTTGCCTGGAATGTCAATGGTGCATCGTTCATGGCCACCCATCTGCCTTGTACTTCTGCAAACATGAAGGTATTTTGATACGTTAGAAATACAGGTGGTATAACATGTGGGTTGGGTATAGGCCTAAACAGGTTAAAGCGCTGTATTGCAATGACCATATCATTATTTTTTTCAGAGATTACAAAAACTATATTCTTATATGTTCAAGTATAAATAACCTATAATTCCAGCTTTCGGCAATTAACCCGTTTTGCCTAGATATGTAACATATCTTTTTAGCCATTTCTCTAATCAAAAAAATCCATTCTGTAACCATGTAGTGCAACATGCTTGCCATTTATAGCGTGTAATTAACAAAATTGCATAGTTCGATAAGAAATAGTAAAAAACAGGAGCCTCTAGTAGCAAAATTCAAAATTATCCGATTCCAACTCTGTCTAAATAATCCATGCAACACTATTTCCAACACAAATTTAAAAGCATAACTTTTAAAACACCAATATTTTCATTTCCTTACCTTGACAACCGTTAACACTTCTTGAACAGATCGCTCCTAAAGGTTTAATAAGACATTAGATTCTCATTTATCAATAACTCGACTTCCTGCTTCTCACATGGAAGGGCCGGTCCGGAAGAAGAGGAAAAGGAGTTCACCTCAAATCAAATACATACCTTTGGTTTTTTAGTCAAGATCATTAATTTAGTAGTGACAGTGACTGTATCGTTCCAGATTCTGCAATGAGATTAAAAGTTGCAGTAGAAAAAATGAGTATACGATGCACGTATGTGACTTTGTTCCAGGTCCCAATTATTCAGTGAATTGGTTATGAAAGGAGCTTGACAACTCCAGGGTTTGCGTGGTCAACTTGGCCACCTCAAGAATATAGCGAAATCACACCAATATTGACTCCCTTTTCCTGCAAAATGGGCCAAAAATAAGAGTTAAATAAAAGGCCAAAAAGTCTTTGTTATAAATCAAGAGGCATGTTAAATGATTCACTGAGATAACCTGTAACCGCAATGTTAGGTCATTGGTGTACAATATAACAACAAGCTTTGATTGGCCATAAGCATACAACTGCTGAAACGCCGCTGCTTCGATATTCGTGACAAGGAGATGATGTATACATGCATTGGCTCATGACGCCCAGCTTCTATAACCAACTACAACCATGAGTAAATTTATTTCATCTTTCGAATGTCAAGCAAATGAATTACCAAATTTATGAAATGAAAAATAGGACTTAATCATTACGGTTTTCTTTGGGAAGTAGATTAAAAACTTACTTGTTCTATTCTGCTCCAATCCAAAATGCATAAGCAAGGATACGCAGTTACCGTTTCCTATTTATGGTTCCACGTGCTGTAAATTACATAAAAAGAAAAACATATCAGTTAGGATAACATGGCTGCGTAAATTTATTGTAAAAAATGTTAATAAGGCACTAAATTAAATTTTGCTCAACCAAAGGCAACGTACAGCTGTCTCACGCACTTTCAGTCCAGACCACCCCATATCCACACCATTGAATGGGGAAAATACCGTCAAGCAATGATAATAAGCTGCCATTTGAGCTCGCCATCATGAAACCAAACATCATAACAACATACTGTAACTCAGCATACCTAACCTATCTCTGTCATGCTATCCCGACAAGATACGGATAGATTTCAGACACTGTAAAATTCACATGAATCAGCACAAAAAATACATAAAAGCAAACAAAATAGGGTGACATGGAATACGAAAAGAAGCGCTAGTTAGTGCGGCTAAACATAAGCAAAGCATCACCAAACCAAACATCAAAACAGCACACTAACTACACGTAAATCAGTCCTTAAAAACTACAAATTGATATATATATATATATATATATATATATATATATATATATATATATATATATATATATATATATATATATATATATATATATATATGCTATTTTTTTGGGAACATAAAATTCATAACTTTTTTTTTTTACTTTTTGCTTATCTGCTACTTTTTGGGGTTAAGCAAAATGCACATTTACTTTTTAAGAGTGGTTTAACACAATAAGCTGTTACATTTTATCATTCATCCAAAGTTTTAAAGATAAAAAGTGCTGACCAAGATTAGAAAGATCAAATAAGGTAGTAAGCAGTTTCTACACGAAGACAAAAATTAATAGCAGTAAAACTGTAAAGAATATCATCATTTGAATAGAACCTCCAACCATACAATGCAAACAATCCTTATTTACCATAGAATAAGCAATATCTAATTACAAACTATAATAATATCAAAAAACCAATCGGAGACACACTTAAACATTCTTAAACTATAACAGTGACAAAACAAAATAAAACCTTTTTTTACTTCAACCTTGTAATGTATTCTCCTACAAACCAATAGAACAACATCAAATTGTAGCTATACATGTCACACAAAACCACCTTAACTAATAAATGACATTAAAAAAAAAGCACAATAGTATTATTATTACCAAAAGCGTAGTTTATTGTAACGAAGGCCATTGGTCGAAACTCTTTTCGGCAAAATAAGGATTAGGCTTAATAGCCAAAGGAGACACTTCATCCAGCTGCAACAATTCCGGGTCAAGAAACCCAAATCACCAATACAATCCATATCCATTTTTTTCTTATCAAATTCTCAAACAATCATTCAGATCTCAAATTGACAAATACCCTTTTGATAAAAATCAATTTCAACACTTTTTAAGCAATACCCATGTCACACCCCGCCACGGCGGAAACGCGCGGGTGTAACTTCATGGATATCATCACAACACCTGGTGTCTACACAGAGAACAACTACATGCACATAAATAGAGCAATGTACAAACATAAAGTGTTGTAACAATACCCCAAAATAAAATAACCAAAACAAAACATAAACCCAACATAGATGATAAACCACTTCCAATGCAACTAAGGTCTCGTCTATCCACATCCTTCTACCTTATCCTTAGAAAGCTCACCTGAAAATGATGCTTAAAACGTCAACATAATGTTGGTGAGATTCATAGGTTTAAGACACACATACACTCTCAAGGAAACCAGTTTACCGTGATCATAAAACATAGCTGGACGAATAAATTACAGTTATCATAAAGCTACATGTATTCGCAAGTCAAAAATCACACACAAGGCAACAACACACATAAGGCAACCAATAGGACAACTCGTGTCCTTCGACCCCACAATGATTACAACAGGATGGCTCGTGTCCTCCGACCCCAATAAACCACAATTAAGTCGCATGCGCGAGCAACATGATAAGCATCCTCTTAATTGGAACACATAAACTAGTAACGAGTAGGAGTATTACTCTCCAATTGGATACCCCCCCCCCCCAATTGGACCACACAGCATTATCATCACATTATCCAATCCACATAATCTGGTACGAGTAGGAGTATTACTCTCCAATTGGATACTCCCCCCCCAATTGGACCACAAAAGTAAATAAACACACATAGCATGCATATGATAACATTATAAGTCCAAGCTCTTTTGACACACACATAATCACAGTAACTTAAATAATTTAAGACAAGCATCATTCCCATCCCAAGTTTAAAACAGAGTAAAAATATGGGACTATGAACTCACCTTAAACTCCGCAGCTTTCACAAAACAATTCACAATCTATAGCACACCAAAATAATCCACATTACACAAGGTCAAGCTAAAAGCTACAACCCATGTAATACACATATGATGGATGTCTAAGACTCATATGACCCACCATGGATCTCCAAAACACCATACTATCCAATACCATAACTTAAAACTCACTAAATCCCTTGCACTCTTAAAATCAGAAAATGCAGAATTTTTGGGTACATTCACCCACATAAAAATCACGACAAATAAAGCTCAACAACTCACACCAAAAATTTACCATGGTCTCTCATAAGCATAGAAGCTAATCCCAGAAGGCCATGGACCAATAACACACACAAATACTCATAAGAAATTCAAACTTGTCAACTACTCAAATTCGGATCTGAACGCACACCAAAAAGTTTTGATTTTTAATAATTACTTTCACAAGTTTTTATCGCGAATCCTCTTCGTGGTAGTAATATAACCTAAAACTTAACTATTCCAGAAGGCCAAGTCAAAATAACACTTTTACAACCACATGACACCCTCAAACTTTTACCCAAAATCTGTCCCGGTTTGACAGCTTTGACACCTTAACAAAGAAAAATCAAAAGACCGACTTCCCGACCTTAAAATCAATCGTGGCTGGACTTTTTGGAAATCTCTTTCATTATACTTCAATTTAGACCTAAAATTCGTGACTTAACTCCTCACCGTCTTTTAATTACACTCACATCTTTACAACACTACTTTTCTGTCCAAACCCTAACTCAATAACTAGCATGTTTTACGCTCAATTCTCTTAACCAAACATCATACTATTACTAATTATTGATCCCAACATGTTTAATAACATTAATTTACAGAAGTTAACACAACCCTAATCCATCATACTTAATATTACATGAATAACAATAATTAATCAATTATATGGACATAGGGTTTAAGGATTTTACTTTGATTCTTGATTATTGCTTGAAAACTATAAAACCCTAATTTTTTTCTTCCTGATCTCCTTGTGTCGACTTCAATATGCAGGAAAAAGGGTTTTGGGAACTTTGATTTTGTATTTATAATTATTTAGTGGATAATTACCTAACTTAGAGTTGTAATTGGGCTACAATTGGGTTTTCTTTTTCCCTTATCTTTCTTTTCCAACCGATTTTATATACATACATACATATATATATATATATATATATATATATATATATATATATATATATATATATATATATATATATATATATATATATATATATATATATATATATATATATATATATATATATATATATATATTTTTATTAAATTAATTTATTACACTCAAAGCCTCATACTTTTCATAATTTATGTATTCCCATATCGAAACCTAACGTCTTTCGCGATAAACCTTAATTTTACGATAAACCGGAAAATAATCATTATCAAAATAAAGTTTCCAAAAATAGAATTTCACACTCTTTTGAAACATAACTCATAAAAACAAACTCCTCGTAACCCGCTAACGCTCAAACACTTGAACGAAGACTCGTTACGCAAAAACACAAAAATACCAAAACTACACAAGTCATTTCTACACCACAAATGTGATCAAAATGAACTTTCCCAAATTCCAAACTTTCCAAATCACAATAAAACCATTTACGCAGAGGGATTTAGTGCTAAAACTCACCTATATCACACGTATATCACTTCAAACACCTAGGACACACTAAACAAACGTCAACCGAGTCAAGACTATCAGTCAAATTGACCTGCCAAAACCACGGTTGTTACAACCCACATCACAAAATCAAATAAATCTCATAAAGATTGAATCTTTTTAATGGGATTGTTCATGTTTGTATAAGCACTAACCAAACACCAACTTATTCAGACTACCATGAACTGTAAGCTATCTTCGATAAATGAACTTCACATAATATTAGCTTATACAATAACAGTTTTTCCTAAGACAACGTTTTATGTTTTAACTGACTGATTTTTTTTCAAATGTTTAAACATCTATGTACTTTTGTGATTATTAGTATTAACCTATATTACAAATTTTTAAAAAATGTAAATCCACCTATTCTAAAAACATATAATCTGATATCAATCAATAATTTAATCCATCTTTTACAAAATAAATAAATAAATAAATAAATAAATAAAATAAAAGATTACAAACCTGATGTAAGATAAAGTTTGATTAGTACCTCATCCAAGATCGCCGGATCACTCAAACCCGTCGCCGGTGGTTGGAACGTGAGCAGAGTAAAAGTAAGTGATAAACAAAAAAAAAAACCATACACATGTATATTTAATCTGATTAAACCACAAACCCATTGAATTTTCTTCATTAAAGATGGGAATCAAAGAGGGTTTTGTTCGTTTCTTTGTGTTGAAGATTGTACCAAATCTTTAGGTTTGTTTTGTTTAGGGTTTATGTTATTTGTGGATGGTTTTGGATTTGTGGTAGGATGGATGCTGTGGGTGTGGTGTGACGATGGGAAAATGGTGGAATGTTCTAGCAAGATATGAGTGGATTTGTGGAGAATTAGTACAAACAGGTAGGTTCAGGTCTGCTGTGTGTTGAAAAATTTACCACGTTTGGTGTATTATAAGGGTGTTTAACACGCTTAATGCGTGAACAGTTTAGGCCCTCAAGTTTCTCAACCAATGGGCTACTACCAAGCCCACCGGGTACCACTGTTGGGTCAATAAAGTTACCTAATGGCACTTTTAATCACTAAATGCAGCCAATAGCAAGCAAGTTCCAAGGTTAACAAAAAAAATGTGACAACTGGCAAATTAGGGAGTCATTTTGAAAACCCGCATTACTTTAAAATTTATAATTTTGGAATATTTAAAAAGTTTATTGTGACGAGATTTTATGAACGTTGGAATGTGATTTTTATCGTACGTTATTTATGGAATTTGATTATTTATTAATGAATTGGTTCGAATCATTCGTGATGATTTATTTTTGAGATCATTATTTGGCACTACATTGACTCCGGCACTAGGATAACCTGACAATTTTAATTATTTTAATATTGGTTTGGATATTTATATTTTCGGAACGTATCGCGAGATTTTTGATTGATTGGAATGGGTTCGGTTCGAGAGAGTAAAAAGGTTTCGGGTTTGGCCCGTGTATTGTACACCGGGTTACTTCACCCACCCTACCCTAAATAATATTATTATTATTATAAATAAAAAAAAAATCTTTTTTTTTATAAGAGTAAATGAAAAATCGTCCTTGTGATAACCTGGATAAACACAACACCATCACCCTCTCCAACACTTTCACATCTCTCTCTCTTTTTAATACAACACCACCACCGCCCCTATTATCACCATTAACGCCGCCACCACCACCTCCACAAACAAACCAACACCACCATCTTAATCATCTTTTCCCGATCTATCTTTTGATACAACTCACGCGCGATTTGGACCACTTTATCACCACGTACGCACCATCACCGCCACCTAAACACCATTTTTTTTTTATATTTTCTTGTTGGGTTTTTGAAGAAACATATTCTTGGAGCCATTGGAAGGTGAGTGACCACGAGTTTCCACTCGTGTGTCTCGATTTGTACCCAAACCGTGGGTATACGAGATCTTTTCTTGTTGGGTTTTGATTAAAACAAGTTTGAAATGATGTTTTGGTAATAAAAATGAAGTTTGGTATCTTGGGTTTTGGTTTTGACGCGAGTTTGGAGCTCGACTTATGATGTTGGGTCGCGTTTGGTTTTGGGTTTAGCTCGTTGGAGCTTGGCCGAGATCCTATGGTCTCGGTGTGACTATATTTTGACTCGTTTGGGAGTCTAAGAGGACCCTTGGTCGGAATGGTTTGATTCTTGGTCGATTTGGTGACCGATTTGGTGATTGTTGATGTTTTGGTGTGCCACGAACCATGATGGTCCGTTTGGCAGTTTTGGATCGGCTCAAGTGAGCCTATGTCGTGGCCTTGTGGCCTTGGTTTTGAGTCCTTGTGACTCATGGTTCTAGCCGAGACCCAAGTGGGTCATTTGGCTCGGGTTTGGCGTGGTAAACCAACCCATATTATATGTTTCTTGATTGTTATTGTTGTTGATATTTTGGTTGTGGTAACTTGTATTTTGGCCGATGCATTAGATGGGTCGAGACCCTTTTGTGGTCGCGACAATGGTGTACTTTGGGTTGTAATTTGGAGTTGTGTTGTCGAAGAGTATTTGGAAACCGATTGTGAGACGGTTATTTAGATTGACGGAGATAGGTTAGTCGGGTGCCGTAGTCGGACCCTAATGTTGTAGCACGTGGATTTGGGATTGATTTGGACGGAGTTGTTTATTTTGACTTGGTTATTATTTGAGGACTTGGACTATGAGCCGAGAGTGATGACTCGGACATGTGACCAAATTCTTATGACTCGACAAATATTTAAAAGCAAACATTAAAAATAACACTCGTAATAATATTATTGATAATATAATCGTTTATATACGTATATAGACGTGATAAACGTACATACATATATATATATATATATATATATATATATATATATATATATATATATATAAATGTATATATTAATAATAAAACGATCACGAGTAAACGTTATAATAATATAACGATAATTATTATACTATGCGAATAGTGCAATAAATGTCGATGTATTATTATAAATAATAACTATAAATAATGTCGAGAACTAATACGTCGGGTAAGTAATAAATAAAAACATGATGACTTATATAAACTTGGGAAAATTTATCGAGTTATACGAGTTGTGGTTACTTAAGTCCAAGTGGGCTTTATTGTGTGACTTTTGTGTTGTCACGGATATATGACGATTAATATATCCATCTTATATAACTACGTGACTTATTTAATCGACGGGTTAAATCGAGTTATTTGGCTATACAAAATGAGTATATTAATGGGTATCGTATCCCACGACGCCCATAGGTTGTGGTACGTGTATTAGGATAATAAATTACTATACATCTCGTGGAGTTGGCTAAATTGACGAATTTGGCCAATTTGACAATATATATAGGGAATTATTGGACTACGATATATACCATATAGTATTCTTTGTGCTATGTGCTTTAGGTTGGGTATAATCTTGGAGCGGTATATTACGTAAATAATTATGGGAGATTATTAAATCGACGGATTTGATAAACTTCGATGATTTATTTAAATGATATATTGAGCTAATATTAGACCTATAGATGGTTTATTATTTCTTTTCGTTGTGGTTTCTTGGTTTGAGTTGTGTCGACCCTTCACCCATATGGATACCAAACGTCGAATTTCAAATTAATATATGAAGATAATTTGAGAAATGGATATTTTTGGAAAATTTAATGGAATACGTTCGGGAATGGGAATATTTGATTTTTGAGGAAATGATTTCTGAACGAGCTTGATATTGTTAGGAAGTGCCGAGTCTGTAGTTGCCGTTACTTGAGTTTGCTTACGTCTTTCATCTATCGATTTCTTTTGAGGATTTGCTGGAATTGAGGTGAGTCATAGCCCCATTTTTTACTATTGAACTTTGTTTTCAATACTTGGGGTGAGAAACGTGCAAATGTTTTATGTGGACTATTATCGCTTTTTGATTTCAAAACTTGCCATGCTTATAGAACTAGGTAGGATTGAGCGAGGCCTAGTCCCGAACTAGGTAAGCTATTGATTTGGTTATAGAGCGAGGCCTAGTCTTGAACTAGGTAAACTATTGAATTGGTTATGGAGCGAGGCCTAGTCAAGAACTAGGTAAGCTATACAACGAGGCCTAGACTAGATCTAGGTAAGTTGAACATGTCGTATCCTTACGCATGTTGGGTATGTCGTATCCTTACGCATACAGATTGATTTGATTTGATTTGGTTATTGGACTATAGTGTGCACCTATAGGGTTGATTCGATTTGGTTGGATTATTTTGGTTGGATGATTGAGGACTAGTCTAGCTAGCAAGCGTTTTGCATATATGTCCACTATATCGAATTATGAATTTAAACCTATGATCTCACCAGCGAAAGCTGACTTTTAGCACGTTTTCTCAGGTAACTAAGTGATGCCCTATGGATGCTTGGATTGGAGGCTTGGCAATGGCACCTGGTTTATGGATCTATTTTTCTGAAACTCTGATAAATAATTGTGGACCTATGTTCATTTCTTTTGCGCCTTACTTTGGATAATTCTTGGGATAAATGTAAACTTTAAAACCCGTTTTAGTTGTGTTTTTCTTATGTTTACTTTATCTCGTTCTTTCATGACTTTAAATGGATACCAATCCCCGTAGCACCCCGAAAGCTTGTTGAGTCTTCCGCTGTACCCAATTTTGGGGGTGTTACAGATTGGTATTAGAGCCAAGGTTATAGAGAACTAGGTAAATAGACACCTAAACTATAACCGATTTTTATAGAAAACGATCCTCGACCATTTCCCGCCAGCCCACCAAGCCGAAGCATCATTGTTTTTATAGAGGTATATTGAGATGATTATTGGATATGGGATTCTTGAGATGATTTGAGGATTTGAGATTTATTGATTTAGTGATTTGATGGTGTTTTGAGGAATTATATGGCTTAATTGTTTTATGAATGATTTTAGTAATGCGATATTTTAAATCTTTCTTGATATATATATGGTTTGGAAATATATGATGATTTTGATATGGTATTTTGAGTTCGCGGTTTAGTTGTTTTGAAACACTTACACCTACCCTACATCGTTGTCCCAGACTATGGCCTCCCGTACGTTTGACGTTGTTGAGGATATTCTTACTACACCTGTACGCCCAGCACAGATCACCATGGCTCCTGATGATCCTTACAGGGTTGCCATGCACTCAGCTATTGTGTCACCGACAGCTTCTACTTCTGCACCGCCTGCTGCATCTACGCAGGGACCCTCATCTTCTCTAGGGCTCCTTGGTACTGCGAGGCAGCTTACTCTTCATCAGGCTTTGGCTCGTGTGGCTCCACGCTTTGCCCACCGAGCTACGGCACGTATGTCGGTACTCCCTACTTCACCACCTTTACATTTGGATGCTCACACTCTCCTGTCAGATGCACCACCTGCATCATTGCGTCGTCGTCCTAGATCACCTACCACATCACCACATGATTCACCTGTTAGGAGACTATGATTGATGATGTACTCTTCCGATGAGGAGGAGGAGGAGTACGAGGGTGGGGATGAGGCTGATGACCCTCAGGAGGCTGAGCAGGGTGATGATGATGACCCTGAGGAGGAGGATGACCCTCAGGAGGAGGAGATGCCTGATGATGATGGTTTGTTAGTGCCGCCAGCTCAGGCTGAGGAGCCTGATTCACCTATACATCCGATAGAGCCTGTTTCACCTGATCATCCATTTTTGTTTAAGTTGCCACCTGGTAGTCCCGTTGAGTCGGATGCACCTTCTGAGGTTTCTGCTGAGCATGCAGAGTTAGGTGAGACTGATAGGATGTGGGCTCAGATTACTGATCTTGGTGAGAGAGTTACACGTATGTCTGAGCGGATTGATAGAGTGACCGTTGAGTTCATTGGGGAGTTAAGGATTGACATGGTTACGGCTGAGAGGAGAGTTACTGAGATGAGGAGAGGTTTGATGGAGATTCACGAGCATATTGAGGGTTTACAACGAGGTTTTATCACAGCTCGAGAGGCCGACCGCAAGTTATGGCAGAGGAATGCCGAGCTAGAGAAGGAGGTGGCCGACCTCAAGAGAGACAGCGACACTCATAGTGTGGAGTTAGGATCACTATGGAGAGAGCTTGATGGCTTGAGGCAGGAGTTGAGGAACCTCCGCCAGCAGCGTGGCTAGATGTTTGAGTTATGTTGTCTTGTTGCTTTCTACACCGAGGAGTGTTCGGTTATTTTGATATATTTTCCGTTCAATATTCGTCTCGTTTGGAACGATTGTTATCTTTTGTGTTTTTTTTGGTAGTTGGAACGATGTTGGATCTCTATTGTATGGTTGATGGTTATTATTATATGGTATTATGTGGTTTTTGGATATTGTGGAAATTGAGTCCCTGTTCGCTTTATTGATGTCTTGTGGTGTATTGTTGATATTCTTTCCATGACTTGGCTTCGTTGATTTAATTCTTGTTGAGCATATGATATGTTCTATCGGAGACTCATGAACCTTGTATGATGTTTCAGATCAATGACCCCACGACGAAACCCTGTTAGAGCTACCAGAACTGGTCCTGCAACGACTACCCCTGGTCGTCGAGGATGCCGTCCTACTCGAAATGTTGAAACCCCTACTCCTGATAACCTGGACACTACTAACCGCAACAACAGGAATCAAAATGTTGATGTTCAAGGAGACAATGATCATGTTCCACTTAACGCACCTACTGTGGATAAAGCAATGATCAATCAACTTGTGGAGCAACGAGTTGCTGAGCTACTAGCTGAGTCAAATCATTCCAACAATTCTGCTGGAACATTTCCACCTGTTCGTGCTAATGGATGTAACTACAAGGAGTTTAAAATTTGTGGACCCATTGAGTTTGGTGGAACCGAAGGAGTGGTCTACTTGGTTAGGTGGATAGAGAAGACTGAGTCAGTGTTTAATGTCAGTGGTTGTGCGAAGAATGCGAAGGTAAAGTTTGCTTCTTTTACTTTCAAGGATGAAGCTTTAACTTGGTGGAACAATTACCGTATTTCGGTTGGGAGTGATGTGGCTTATGCTATGACTTGGGAGCAATTTAAGTCTTTGCTAATTCAGACTTACTGCCCAAGGAATGAGATTAAGAAGCTGGAGATTGAGTTCTGGAACCATAAGGTGAAAGGTACCGATATGGCAACTTATAATCGCCGTTATCGAGAGTTAGCCTTACTTTGCCCCGATATGGTCAGGACTGAGACACAAAGGATTGAGAGGTATACCGATGGGTTGCCGGTAGCTTAAGGAACGATGTGATTTCTGCTAAGCCTGCAAACATTCATGAGGCTATCACTATTGCTCAACAATTGATGGACTCGTTGGTATTAGAAGAAGCTGAGAAAGACAAGAATGGAAAGAGGAAGAGGGATAATCATTCTAAGGGTAATGATCGTCGAAACAAGCGACAAACGACTACTAGAGCTTATGCTATGGGAGATGGAGACAAGAAGAACTACAATGGAGATGCACCCAAGTGTAACCGATGTTATAGGAATCATTATGGACGATGTACTGTGATGTGCAAGAATTGCTCTAGGATGGGACACATAGCTAAGGATTGTAGAGCTCGATCACTTGCTATGGTTCAAGCTACTCCTGAAACTATGAGTAAGGCAAATGTTACTTGTTATGGATGTGGAAAGAAGGGACATTATAGGAATGAGTGTAAGGAATCGTGGAACCAAGGAAATCAAGGATCGGGTGGTAATGGGTATAATCATGGAAACCATGGAGCTGAAGGAAACCGTGGACGACAAGATAATGGGGACAAACGTGTGGAAGCTGGAGCTGCTCATGGAAGAGTGTATGCACTTGGAAACGAGAGAGGAGAAGATCCGAACGTCGTTACTGGTACGTTCCTTCTCAATAATCGTTATGCTTCCATACTATTTGATACTGGTGCCGATAAGAGTTTTGTGTCCACTAAGTTTGCACCCTTACTAGAGAAACCCCCGATGGCCTTAGAAATTGGTTATGATGTAGAGTAAGCTAATGGGAACATAGAGAGGATTAGGACTATCATTCGCGGTTGCACGTTAAACTTTCTGAATCGTCCTTTCAACATAGATCTTCTACCCGTCACCTTAGGAAGTTTTGATGTCATTATTGGTATGTATTGGTTGTCGAAGTATCGTGCTCATATACTTTGCGATGAGAAGATCGTGCGTGTGCCTTACGGCAAGGAGATTCTGAACATACCAGGAGATCGAAAGGAATTGAGAGGCCCATCTAGATTAACGGTCATATCTTGCACTAAAGTGCCGAAGCTAATGGAAAAAGGATGTTGCCTTTTCTTAGCTCAAATTTCTGAGAAAGGAGGGAAGGAGAATAAGGAAATGTGCATTGGAGATGTGCCTATAGTTCGTGATTTTTCGGATGTGTTTCCCGATGATTTACCGGGAATTCCGCCTACTAGACAAGTATAGTTTCAGATTGAGTTGATACTTGGTGCTGCACCCGTGGCACGAGCGCCTTATCGTCTTGCACCTACTGAACTGGAAGAGTTGTCGAAACAATTAGCGGAGTTAGCCGAAAAAGGATTTATAAGACCAAGTTCTTCACCTTGGGGAGCCCCGGTTTTATTCGTGAAGAAGAAGGATGGATTGTTTCACATGTGTATTGATTATCGAGAGTTGAACAAGTTAACGGTGAAGAATAGATACCTGTTACCGAGGATCGACGATTTGTTCGATCAGCTGCAAGGATCGAGTGTGTATTCGAAAATTGATCTGAGATCGGGATATCATCAGCTTCGAGTTCGCGAGGAAGATATTCCAAAAATGGCTTTCAGAACCCGTTACGGGCATTACGAGTTTCAGGTGATGCCGTTTGGGTTGACTAACGCACCGGCGGTATTCATGGATCTCATGAATCGGGTGTGCAAGCCTTACTTAGATAAGTTCGTGATTGTGTTCATCGATGACATTCTAATTTATTCGAAGAGTGAAAAGGAGCATGAGGAGCATCTAAGGCTTATCTTAGAATTGCTCAGGAAAGAGAAACTGTATGCCAAGTTTTCTAAATGTAAATTTTGGATTCCGACGGTACAATTTCTGGGTCATGTGATTGATAGACAAGGAGTTCATGTAGATCCTGCTAAGATTGAAGCAATTAAAGATTGGGCTGCACCAACGACCCCAACAGAAGTTCATCAATTTTTGGGTTTAGCCGGTTATTACCGAAGATTCATTGAGGGATTTTCGAAGATAGCAAAACCGTTGGCCAAATTGACTCAAAAGAGTATTAAATACGAATGGGGAGATAAGGAAGAGGAAGCATTTCAGTTACTTAAGGAGATGTTGTGTAGTGCTCCTATCTTGGCGTTACCTGAAGGTAACGAGGACTTCGTCGTCTATTGTGACGCTTCTCATAAAGGTTTAGGAGTTGTGTTAATGCAACGAGAGAAGGTGATAGCTTATGCTTCCCGACAGCTCAAGAAGCACGAGAAGAACTACACCACCCATGATTTGGAGTTAGGTGCTGTGGTTTTTGCTTTAAGGATATGGAGACATTATTTGTATGGAACCAAGTGTGTAGTGTTTACTGACCACAAAAGTCTACAACACATCTTGAATCAAAAAGAGCTCAACATGAGACAACGACGTTGGATTGAGTTGCTAAGCGATTATGATTGTGAAATTCGTTACCATCCTGGTAAAGCAAACGTTGTTGCTGATGCTCTTAGTCGAAAGGAAAGGGTACCACCGTTGCGAGTTAGGTTATTGGGAATGACTATCGTATCGCCGTTACCGTCTCAAATATTAGAAGCTCAAACGGAAGCATTGAAAGCCGAAAATCGACCTGCTGAGAACATATTTGGGATGGCTGAAAATGAGAAGGGATTTGTTAAGCGTTCTGATGGAGTATTATGTTTTGGAGAGCGAAGTTGGGTACCATTGTATGGAGGAATTCAAGAGTTGATTATGCATGAGTCGCATAAGTCAAGATACTTTATCCATCCTGGGTCTGACAAGATGTACCATGATTTGAAAAAGTTATATTGGTGGCCAAATATGAAGGCAGATATAGCATTGTACGTTAGTAAGTGTTTGACTTGCTCTAAGGTTAAGGCCGAACATCAAAGACCGTCAGGATTATTGACGCAGCTAGAACTCCCGGTTTCACGATGGACTTTATTACCAAATTACCAAAGACAGCTAGCGGTTGTGACGCTATCTGGGTAATTGTGGATCGTTTGACTAGGTCTGCTCATTTCCTGGCGATTAGTGAAGATGATAGTGTTGATAAACTTGCGACGTTGTATGTGAAGGAGATCGTTTCTCGTCATGGAGTTCCGATATCGATTATTTCTGATCGCGACAGCCGCTTTACGTCCGCGTTGTGGCGACCACTTCAAACCGCTTTGGGGACTAGACTTGATATGAGTAATGCATATCACCCCCAAACCGATGGTCAAAGTGAGAGAACTATTCAGACTTTGGAGGATATGCATCGTGCATGCATAATAGACTTTGGTAAAGGCTGGGAGAAATATCTACCCCCTAGCGGAGTTTTCTTATAATAATAGCTACCACACAAGTCTTAAAGCTGCACCATTTGAAGCTTTATTTGGTCGTAAATGTCGTTCACCTATTGGTTGGGCTGAAGTTGGAGATAGCCAACTCACAGGCCCTGAGCTTATTTTGGAGACTACTGAGAAAGTGACTCAAATTCGTGATCGACTACAAGCAGCTAGAGATAGGCAGAAAAGTTACGCCGATCAGAGACGTAAACCCCTAGAATTCCAGGTTGGAGACAAAGTGATGCTGAAAGTCTCGCCTTGGAAGGGTGTAATACGTTTCGGGAAACGTGGGAAACTTAATCCCCGCTACATTGGACCATTTCTTATTTTGGAAAGAATTGGGCCCGTGGCTTATCGGTTGGAATTACCACCGAAATTGAGTAAAGTTCATGATGTGTTTCATGTTAGCAATTTGAAGAAGTGTCTTTCGGATGAAACGCCGGTTATACCAATTAAGGATATTCGTGTGGATGAAAGTTTGAATTTTGTGAAAGAGCCGATTGAGATATTGGATAGAGAGATTAAACGACTTAAGAGAAGTCGTATTCCCCTCATCAAAGTTCGTTGGAATTCGCGGCATGGACCGGAATTCACGTGGGAACGTGAGGATGAGTTTCGAAAGAGATATCCGAAGCTTTTTACTTCGTAGATGGTTTGTTCCGAGTGAAACCCGGGACGGGTTTCTTCTGAGGCTGGGAGGATGTGACAACTGGCAAATTAGGGAGCTGTTTTGAAAACCCGCATTACTTTAAAATTTATAATTTTGGAATATTTAAAAAGTTTATTGTGACGAGATTTTATGAACGTTGGAATGTGATTTTTATCGTACGTTATTTATGGAATTTGATTATTTATTAATGAATTGGTTCGAATCATTCGTGATGATTTATTTTTGAGATCATTATTTGACACTACATTGACTCCGGCACTAGGATAACCTGACAATTTTAATTATTTTAATATTGGTTTGGATATTTATATTTTCGGAACGTATCGCGAGATTTTTGATTGATTGGAATGAGTTCGGTTCGAGAGAGTTGATTTGTTTTAAAAAGGTTTCGGGTTTGACCCGTGTATTGTACACCGGGTTACTTCACCCACCCTACCCTTAATATTATTATTATTATTATTATAAATTAAAAAAAAAAACTTTTTTTATAAGAGTAAATGAAAAATCGTCCTTGTGATAACATGGATAAACACAACACCATCACCCTCACCAACACTTTCACATCTCTCTCTCTTTTTAATACAACACCACCACCGCCCCTATTATCACCATTAACGCCGCTACCACCACCTCCACAAACAAACCAACACCACCATCTTAATCAACTTTTCACGATCTATCTTTTGATACAACTCACGCGCGATTTGGACCACTTTATCACCACGTACGCACCATCACCGCCACCTAAACACCAATTTTCTTATATTTTCTTGTTGGGTTTTTGAAGAAACATATTCTTGGAGCCATTGGAAGGTGAGTGACCACGAGTTTCCACTCGTGTGTCTCGATTTGTACCCAAACTGTGGGTATACAAGATCTTTTCTTGTTGGGTTTTGATTAAAACAAGTGGGAAATGATGTTTTGGTAATAAAAATGAAGTTTGGTATCTTGGGTTTTGGTTTTGACGCGAGTTTGGAGCTCGACTTATGATGTTGGGTCGCGTTTGGTTTTGGGTTTAGCTCGTTGGAGCTTGGCCGAGACCCTATGGTCTCGGTGTGACTATATTTTGACTCGTTTGGGAGTCTAAGAGGACCCTTGGTCCGAATGGTTTGATTCTTGGTCGATTTGGTGACCGATTTGGTGATTGTTGATGTTTTGGTGTGCCGCGAACCATGATGGTCCGTTTGGCAGTTTTGGATCGGCTCAAGTGAGCCTATGTCGTGGCCTTGTGGCCTTGGTTTTGAGTCCTTGTGACTCATGGTTCTAGCCGAGACCCAAGTGGGTCATTTGGCTCGGGTTTGGCGTGGTAAACCAACCCATACTATATGTTTCTTGATTGTTATTGTTGTTGATATTTTGGTTGTGGTAACTTGTATTTTGGCCGATGCATTGGATGGGTCGAGACCCTTTTGTGGTCGCGACAATGGTGTACTTTGGATTGTAATTTGGAGTTGTGTTGTCGAAGAGTATTTGGGAACCGATTGTGAGACGGTTATTTAGATTGACGGTTATTTGGGAACCGATTGTAGCACGTGGATTTGGGATTGATTTGGACGGAGTTGTTTATTTTGACTTGGTTATTATTTGAGGACTTGGACTATGAGCCGAGAGTGATGACTTGGACATGTGACCAAATTCTTATGACTCGATAAATATTTAAAAGCAAACATTAAAAATAATACTCGTAATAATATTATTGATAATATAATCGTTTATATACGTATATAGACGTGATAAACGTACATATATATATATATATATATATATATATATATATATATATATATATATATATATATATATATATATATATATATATATATATATATATAAATGCGTATATTAATAATAAAACGATCACGAGTAAACGTTATAATAATATAACGATAATTATTATACTATGCGAATAGTGCAATAAATGTCGAAGTATTATTATAAATAATAACTATAAATAATGTCGAGAACTAATACGTCGGGTAAGTAATAAATAAAAACATGATGACTTATATAAAGTTGGGAAAACTTATCGAGTTATACGAGTTGTGGTTACTTAAGTCCAAGTGGGCTTTATTGTGTGACTTTTGTGTTGTCACGGATATATGACGATTAATATATCCATCTTATATAACTACGTGACTTATTTAATCGACGGGTTAAATCGCGTTATTTGGCTATACAAAATAAGTATATTAATGGGTATCGTATCCCACGACGCCCATAGGTTGTGGTACGTGTATTAGGATAATAAATTACTATATATCTCGTGGAGTTGGCTAAATTGACGAATTTGGCCAATTTGACAATATATATAGGAAATTATTGGACTACGATATATACCATATAGTATTCTTTGTGCTATGTGCTTTAGGTTGGGTATAATCTTGGAGCGGTATATTACGTAAATAATTATGGGAGATTATTAAATCGACGGATTTGATAAACTTCGATGATTTATTTAAATGATATATTGAGCTGATATTAGACCTATAGATGGTTTATTATTTCTTTTTGTTGTGGTTTCTTGGTTTGAGTTGTGTCGACCCTTCACCCATATGGATACCAAACGTCGAATTTCAAATTAATATATGAAGATAATTTGAGAAATGGATATTTTTGGAAAATTTAATGGAATACGTTCGGGAATGGGAATATTTGATTTTTGAGGAAATGATTTCTGAACGAGCTTGATATTGTTAGGAAGTGCCGAGTCTGTAGTTGCCGTTACTTGAGTTTGCTTACGTCTTTCATCTATCGATTTCTTTTGAGGATTTGCTGGAATTGAGGTGAGTCAAAGCCCCATTTTTTACTCTTGAACTTTGTTTTCAATACTTGGGGTGAGAAACGTGCAAATGTTTTATGTGGACTATTATCGCTTTTTGATTTCAAAACTTGCTATGCTTATAGAACTAGGTAGGATCGAGCGAGGCCTAGTCCCGAACTAGGTAAGCTATTGATTTGGTTATAGAGCGAGGCCTAGTCCCGAACTAGGTAAGCTATTGAATTGGTTATGGAGCGAGGCCTAGTCAAGAACTAGGTAAGCTATACAACGAGGCCTAGACTAGATCTAGGTAAGTTGAACATGTCGTATCCTTACGCATGTTGGGTATGTCGTATCCTTACGCATACAGATTGATTTGATTTGATTTGGTTATTGGACTATAGTGTGCACCTACAGGGTTGATTCGATTTGGTTGGATTATTTTGGTTGGATGATTGAGGTCTAGTCTAGCTAGCAAGCGTTTTGCGTATATGTCCACTATATCAAATTATGAATTTAAACCTGTGATCTCACCAGCGAAAGCTGGCTTTTAGCACGTTTTCTCAGGTAACTAAGTGATGCCCTATGGATGCTTGGATTGGAGGCTTGGCAATGGCACCTGGTTTATAGATCTATTTTTCTGAAACTCTGATAAATAATTGTGGACCTATGTTTATTTCTTTTGGGCCTTACTTTGGATAATTCTTGGGATAAATGTAAACTTTAAAACCCGTTTTGGTTGTGTTTTTCTTATGTTTACTTTATCTCGTTTTTTCATGACTTTGAATGGATACCAATCCCCATAGCACCCCGAAAGCTTGTTGAGTCTTCCGCTGTACCAAATTTTGGGGGTGTTACAAAAAATTTGTAACATAGTTAATGTCACATCAACTTTCTTTGTTAGTATATAGTATAATATAAAAAAATCACTAAACTTTTTTTCTAATATAACTGTATAAATATAACAATTTTCACTATATTCGAGTATTTATTGTCTAAGTTTTATAATTAAATAAATTTGGCGCTAAAAATCTTTATAATTATAAATGGATTATGAATTATGTATTTTCGGGATTTGGGTGAACACGAAAACCGAACAAAATTTAATTCGGTTTTCGGCTTGTTTGATCTAATATGAATTCGATTCGGTTTTTGGTTATGCTTAAAAAAAATTAACCCGAACTGAACAAACGGTAAAACCCGAAAATCAAACCGACAAACAACCCTAGAATGGAGTAAAGGTGTTATATGAGTTTGCTTTTTTAACGTGGTTCAATTTTTTGGATTTCGTTATGTTGAACAATAAAATTCCGAGGGTATTATGTCTTTAGTGATGACTATTTATACATATTACATGGAACAACCCTAATCATAAACCCTAATAGACCATAACCCGTAGACCGAAACAGAGCTTGGGCCAACTTTCTATCATCTAATAATGCAGCACTTCGAACGGTGAAATCGTGAACACTCAATAATGGAGTAAAAAAACTTTAGTAGTAAATCGAAATAAAATTTCTTGATGAAGAATTGAAGCCGTGCAAATTCTTCACAGTCTCCTTGATAACATAGCATAGAAGTAAAAACATTAAACAACAAATGTTCCCTTCTTTTTGAGAATTTAACTATAAGAAGTAAGATTCATAAGAAAAACAAAACAAAGATATGATTTGAAAGGATCTCGATACTAAAGATAAGATATGATTTTGAGAAAAAAAATAATAATAAAAATAAAAAATAAACAAGGAGTAGCAAATTTTAAAGAATTGATTTGCACACTCATTTTCGTGATTCATAGACACTCATCAGTGCTTCACATAGGTGTGCTATATACATCAAGCTTTACCTACATGTATATGTAAGTGTGCAGATCGAAATACCATGTGTGCAAATCAACTCTCCAAATTTTATTTTAGCGTAAAGGGAAGGAATTGCAACATGAGGCTTAGATA
>JARVZY010006745.1:0-25485 GCA_030686995.1 Artemisia argyi | reverse complement strand
TCAACAGAAGGCGGCTGCATAGGCTTCTGATTCTTCAGTGTCATGGACTCTATCGAGTGCTATGGAACAAGCTTAATAGATCTAGAAATCTCAGAATGAGAAGGATGCTAAAGGCTAGTCATAGGCAGTCAATGCATGTATAATGGTAACAAATAGGTTTATAATAAAAACACTATCATGTATTAGGTAAAAAAAATTATGTTTAAAAGTAGCTGAACATGAGTCCAACCGGTACTGAACCAATTGGATTTTGTTATAACGTGTTACGGTTCAGTTTTGTACCAGTTGTGTAATGCTAGGAGAATGATACTTGACATCGGGTTGACATTTGGGTTTTACTAGATTCTTACTCGGCAATCATGTTAAATTCTTACTAACAATAGTTACTTCAGTTGGTAAAAATTTGAAAAATCATATATGTAGAATGCAAATGTATTTTTTTTTCTTTTTCAGAAATAGTTTAGGTAAAGATCTAGAATTCCCACGGATTCACTCATCTGCCATGGTATCTTCATATCTGTCTCTAATATACTTAAATCTTCTCATTTCAACTTTTCTCAATGTATCATTCTTAAATCTTTATATATCCACATATAAAGAAAATACTTTATAGCAGTTTGTCACCTTACTGAACTAAAGATTATACAAACTAAACATAAGTCATGATATACTTATATAAGCTTTCCCTAAACACTCTTTCGAGGTAAAAAAGACCTTGATACATGGTATTAATACTACTAAACTATAATATATGATTTGATGATAACATATATGATAACATGTATGATATCTAATACAGTATATAGTTTTCAATAAAGTGTCTTTATCTTCCTAGTTACTACAAAACATAGTCACCTCCTTCACTAAATTCGGTTCTAACCTGCACAATCTCCTCCATTCTCATCTGACCCTCGATCAAAATCATGTAGTGTGAGCGCGGTCTCTCTCGGGGCTTGTATCTTGTAGTGTTGGAGAGTCATTTAGAATATTATATGCACCTTGTTGCTGATCCTGGCTTCCAGTCCAAACCATTTCAGGAAATTCATCACACGCCCCATTTGTTATAGCGAGTAGAGGCTCACTAGAATTCTTGACCATTGTGGGCTTGGTGTCATTAGGAGGCCACTTGGCTAGCTCCTTGCAATCAAACTTGAACTTGGGGATATTCTTGAAACGTCGTATCTAGTAATGTCAAAGTTGGTTACTGCACTTGTTCCCCTGAATTTTATGGCTGCTATATCATAAGCTTCTGCTGCTTCCTCTTGTGTACCTATATTATAGGACAACGATTACTACTTTTTTATATGTCTTAATTGACTAATTTAGGAAGAAAATACTTCAGTAACTAAATGTCGAAAAATTAGTGCAATGAATGAACTTACTTAAA
The DNA here is from genome assembly GCA_030686995.1 of Artemisia argyi. Lineage (NCBI taxonomy): Eukaryota > Viridiplantae > Streptophyta > Magnoliopsida > Asterales > Asteraceae > Artemisia > Artemisia argyi. The sequence continues at coordinate 24,098 of JARVZY010006745.1, read as the reverse complement.
AGTACCAAGATACAGGTCCTTATTTCCCGCAACTCTTCCAATTCTAGCTTGCTACCTTCCATGTTGATGGTGCTTGCAAATATTAAACCTTTGTAAACCAAACATAAATTTGATAATTTATAGCATCATCGACCATAATTAAGGTTCCAAAATTATATATGCAGTAATGTTATACGAAAAAGTTGCTTTGTTTGATTGAAAAATGTTGAGAAATACCTTCTCCTTCACATGTTGATAGTGCCACATCTTCCATTCATTTGACATTTCATCATTACATGAAGAGCTCATACAATTACCATATCTTTGGTTAAATCCTAAAACAGAATTGCATTCATTCAATGACCAATAATTGTAAGCAAACAATGAATAGAGCAAGTCATTATTAAAGTGATAAAATATGACGCAACTTTAATGTATCCATTGGATAAACTTTAGTGCATCTGTTTGAGTCACTTTAGAGCATCCATTTGGTCAAGTGAATGAATTTCAGACATAAATCAAACGAAGCTCTACCTGATGTGTCCTTATTTGACTTCTGATACTCAGACATCAAATGTGCAGTTTAGTACTCGAACGAGCATTTAAAATATTTGCTGATAATTAAGAAAAAACTATTGACAATAATTTAAGTTGATATAGGACACCGCGTAAGAAGCTGACACTAATTCTCATTGAAAAAGAGAGGTTTGAAATTTTCAAATATAGAGATTATTTATCATGAAATGTTTTATCACTTAAATTACGCGGTGTGATAAACTTTTATACAAAAGGCAACAACAGGGATGTTTACAATTTGGTTATAAAAAAGTGAGAAACTTAGACACGTTGGGGAAAAAAGTAAGCAATAGGGATGTTCACAGTTTGGTTAACCATCAGATGTGTCAGTTGTTAAACATAAAATTTGTTAGCCGTAGATGTGTTAGCGGTTCACCATAAGATCTATTATCGGGTAACCTTATGCAAATCACAATTGCCGTACATCTATTATATCTATATTAAATCTATCTAACAATAAAAAGAGCAATTAAAACTAAGTGAGTTGACACCGGTTAAGTTCAAGAATGCATAATCAAATTATATTAAGATATGTTTAAGCATGAATTAAAACCTGCAATTCATCTAAAGCAAATTACCAGTTGTCATATCTCCTCGAACTCTCCACGGTACTTTGTGTCAGCAACAAGTAGACCCATATCGAGAGTAATCACCTGAAAATCAAAAGCATAAAACACAGTGTAAAATCAATGCATCACAGTTATGAAATTTCATTTAGGCATTTTATCAAACACCTTGTGTGCAGGTTTTGCAAACACGTTTCCAAATCTTTTTTTCTCAAATTTGTTTCAAATAACTCGTCTATATAGTGCATCATGTCACAAACTCTTAAAACTGATGCATCTATGAACAAACATTATGATTACCGAATCAAAACTCGTAAAAAAAACCATAACTCATAAAAAATCAATATTAATGGACGATAACCGTAAAAAATCAATTAAAGAAACATAATTTCACACTTGAAGGATGAATCTGATTACATCTTGGGTGCGGAATGGTGGAGAACGGTGGGGAATGATGGTGAACGTTGGTGAATGATGGGGAACGGTTGTGAAGGCCGGTGGATGTGAACTAAAAGACGTTATCAGAGAAAGAAGAAAAAAGAAGAAAAAGAAAAAATGAAAAAAATTAGACATTATATATGAAAGACGAGAATTTACAAAACCTTCCCTTAAAGAATAAAGAAAGATACAATAAGGTCCTTGTAGTTTGGTGTGAAAAAAGGGATGGGAAGGGGAAGGGTGATTTTCCCACTTTTCTACCAAAGTGGGTTTTTTTCATGATCCCACCTCTCTCTCTCTCTCTCTCTCTCTCTATATATATATATATATGTGTGTGTGTGTGTGTGTGTGTGTGTGTGTATATATATATATATATATATATATATATATATATATATATATATATATATATATATATATATATATATATATATATGTATGCTATATGATAATAAGTATACGTATATATATATAAAAGAAAAATAGCTAAGAGAAATTACAAAACAAGCTATAACAACAATAAACTAGCTACTAGACTAAGCATGCAATCTTGACATAGAAAATTTAAAAGAGACGTGTACCTTTTTGTCTTCAACAAGCAAATCTTCAAAGTCTTCGAGAAATTGCATGATCAAGTGGAAGCGGATAGAAAACCAAGCTTGCCAAGGTACGACAAATTCATCTTGTTGGTCCCCATTGTCTCATTTGACCAATGTTGTTTGGTCCAAAGACGTTATGCATTTGACTTGGGTGCATGTTTGGTGGAATCATTCCCCAAGGATTGAAGTTCCACATTTGATGATTATTGTGAAATTTTCATCTATTTTGGTTTACTCTAGGTTGAGGAGTTTTAGACCTAGGATGAGGACTATTTGGTTTTCTAGGTGGTGGAGTTTTAGATCTTATTTTTGGCTTAAGGGGTTCTACTTCAGGTTTTAAAGACGATTTACGAAAGCTTTTAATTTCTTCATCACTTGCAATAGGTACTAATCTATCTTTCAAAAGTATATACTTTGGTTTTAACTTTAAAGGTTTTAGTTCACTAGTTTCACCCTCAAACTTTACATTTTTGGATTTACTAATTGATGCTTCAGTTGAGTCGTATCCTAAACCGGTTTTATCTTTGGCAATTCTTTGAGAGCCAATTATTTTACTAAGTGATTGACTACTATTTTCAAATTTCTCAAATCTAATAATTTCTTCTTTAAGTTGTTTATTCTCATTTTCAACAACTAGACATTCTTTACATTCTTTAATACTTTCTTTTCCTTTTTCTAGTTTTTGTAGTTTCATTTTTAATTCAAGTATTTCATCCTTTAATTTATTATTAGTGTGTTTTAGTAGTTTATTTTTAGCTATGACTTTTTGTCCTAGTTTGCATAATCTACTATATTCGCTATCTAATTCTTTTTCATCTAACGATAAATTATCATCACTATAGTATTCGGTTTCGGAACGTACCTCATTGGAAGACCTTGCCTTGAGACACTTTTCTTCTTTTGTTGTGTCTTTTTCATCGTATTCACTATCACTCCATGCTCCTCCTACAAAGGCCTTATGGTTTTTACTTCTTGATAATTTCGAACATTCTCCAATAAAATGATTTGGATCTCCACATTTGAAGCACTTTCTTTCATTCTTGCTAGTCTTGTCGTCCTTGTTTCTTTGGAATGTTTTTCTTTAATCAAACGGTTGTCTAACGTATCTTCCTCGTCTTTTGAAGAATTTCTTGAAGTCTCTTACGGCCATGGCATACTCTTCATCTTCACTTTCGGAGGTTGAGCATTCTTCGTCACTAGAGTCCTTTTTTGCTTTCAATGCAATTGACTTGGTTTGCTCCCTTTTTCCTTTGACCATTTCGGAATCTTTCTTTATTATCACCTCATACACTTTCAAGTTTCCAATTAGCTCGTCAAGTTGTAGAGTTGATAGATTCTTTGACTCCTCAATAGCCGTCACTTTAGCACGTCACTTCGGATGGAGAGCCCTAAGAAATTTTCTTACAAAATTCTTGCTAGACAAGTTCTCATCAAGTGCTTTTAAACTTGTGATGATAGTGTTAAATCTAGCAAAAGCATTATCAATTGATTCCTCTTCCGGAATCGTAAATTGTTCATATTGTTGTACAAGAAGATCTATTTTATTATCTTTGACTTGACTATTACCTTGGTGAGTGATTAGTAAAGAGTTCCAAATGTCTTTTACGGTTTTACACATAATAATTCTTTCATATTCTTTGCGTGGTAACGCATTATAAATAACCATTTTAGCCTCATTGTTTTTAGCAAGTTTCTTTTTCAAATCATCGTTTTGTTTTTCAAAAGGTACAATTTCATCCCTTTTGGTTTCGGGATTATTTTGTATAGGAAGAAAATCACCATCAGTAATAACATGCCAAAGATCTAGATCTTTTGATTTCACATAAGTTTCGAATCGATTTTTCCAATAAAGAAAACCATCACTTTCAAATAGTGGTGGTTTTTGCATAGATTGACCTTCTAAATATTTTTCAGATTCCATAGATCGTTTCAAGTTTTAAAATACAGTTTATTTTAAAAATCTTGTTTAACGTAGCTCTGATGCCAATTGTGGAAAACTAGAGGGGGGGGGGGGTTGAATAGTTTTACGTCAATTTAGATTTCAAAAGCTTTGATTTATATAAACTTCGATTCTTATTTATGTGAATATCAACACTTGCACAACACAAACAATTTAATCTAACTAACTAAATAATTATAACGTAAATATGAAAGTAAAGAAAAGATAGAGATAGAGAGATCAAATCACAACACATGGTATTTATAGTGGTTCGGCTACGAAGCACCTCTTCGCCCTACTCCACTCCTCGAGTCACCTACTCAAGAGTTTTTCTTCACTATGTCAACAACTCCCTTTTTGGCGGAGAAACCTTACACAACTTTCGCTTACACCAATTAACGACACTAAGCTAGATGTCGAGTCCTAATAGTAGCTAGAACCAATCTCACACCACAACACGCCTTCTTCACACCTTATACACAACACTACTACTTGACAACTACACACTACTTCTACTTCACACCACAACTTCTTCAAAACTAGATTTTCAAACCCACCTAGATCTACCAATTACAATAACTACACAACTTTACAATAAATACAAGCTACACAACAAATCTTCAATACTTCTTGATTTGAGATGAAAGGATTATTCTTCTCTTGCACTTTGAATAATGAGGGATTAGATCACTTGAAACAAAAACTAATATGTTTATGATCAAAAGATATAGGAAGATGATTTGAGAGAATTAGAACAGAAAGTTTTAGTGCAAAAGGTAAGGAAAAATTTCAGATTTGAACCAGTATTTATAGGCAAAGAGTTCTAACAGAGGAGCGTATGCCGACCCCCTTAAAATTAAGGGGGCCGCCCCATATAATTAAGGGGGCCGCGCACTGTAACGGCCTGATTTCTTTGTCTTTTCTGGGAAAAGTTTATTTGGTGAAAATTTAACTGAATTTGGTTAAAAATTTGAATTCATTTATTTATTGTGAAATAAACATTTTCCTTTAATTATCAAAAGTGTTTTTCTTAAATATATAAAATGTTTATATAATTTGTAATTAGTAAATAAACCTTCCTTTGATCATAAAATGTATTAGGCACTTGTTTATTTATACCTTAGGTGAATTAGTTGGATATAATGATATTTTGTCACTAAATACTTATTTACGTAATGATTTTACGTTTAATGATTTTACATTTTGTGATCGTCAAAACATAGGGATATTGAGAAATATTAATAACATTTTTACGCATTATTTATATCAATAGAGCAGATTTGTGGGCTTAGGCGATACGCGGCCCAAATAGAAAAAGAAAAGAAATCTAGTGGGCTTTGGAAAGTCACAGGCCCAAAACGATAATGAGGTGTTGGTGTCGTGCAAAACTTGAAATATTAACGGGGTTGCTCATACATATACATATATACTCATATATACATAGTATAATAATAATTTCGTAATAGTTATATATATATATATATATATATATATATATATATATATATATATATATATATATATATATATATATATATATATATATATATATATATATATCGGTGTCATTACAAGGTGTCGGGTCGCAAGTGGGAGTTACCGGTGTTAACCTCATTGGGTGGCATCCAAGAGTGATCAATGGTGATACCAAGTGACAAAACAAATGGTGTCTCATATAAAAATTTAAATTAGCCCGTAAAAATGGCTTTCCTTAGAACAGTTTCGATAATTAGCATTAATAAATGACCTGGGATTTTACGGAGTATTACATTGCCCTCCTCAGTACTGAATGGAAAGTCTCCCGGCCTTTGATCTTTTTTTTAATAGAAAACCTGATTTAAGTCACTTACGTGTTTTTGGTTGTTTGTGTTTTGCTACTATTCTTACCTGTCATGATAAGTTTAGTAGTAGAGCTAAAAAATGTGTTTTAGTTGGGTATTCAAATTTTCAAAAAGGTTATAAGCTTTATAGTCTTGAAAGGAAACAATTTGTTTTTTCTAGAGATGTTAAATTTTTTGAAAAAGTATTTCCTTTCAAGATTAAAAATGTCTCTGCTGCTCCTGACCCTCTCAGTCAGGGTTTAGATCATGTTAATTTCTTTGATGAAGTTACTTGTGACAACCCTGGCACACCCAATGATGATAGTGGTCAAAATGGTACACCTTTGGATGACCATGCTCAAGATGATCATCATTTGAGTGATGGTAACTACTCCCAGCCTCTAGGCAGTCCAACTCTTGACCATATGGAGAATGATATGGGGTGATAACGCTCAAATTGTGCATGTTTTTAGTGGTGTTATTCGTATGTTTTTCGGCTATTTTTATATGCTTTTGTCTCATAATCGTATCAAAGTGTGTTTGCAAGCATTTGTAGCCAAAAATAGGAAAAACCGAAGAAAAAGAAGGAAATGTCATTCTCATCTCGAGGTTTAATTCATTCAAGCATTTCACAAAGAAGAATCCAAGTTTTCATCATTCCAAAGAACGTTGACAAGGAATAATCAAGTTTGGACAAGGAACGAAGAGCCAAGTAAAGATCAAGTTTGTTGCTGTCAGAACAAAAGCAACCGATTGGTCACTCATCTAACCGATCGGACAGAGGAATTGGTCACAAGAAACCAATCGGTTATAACTCTAACCGACCGGTTAGTCGTAGAGGTCACAACCAAGCGATCGGTCAGAGCTCGATACCGATCGGTTGGTCAGCTTGTTAAAGTTTTGCAAGATGTTTTCTATCTCATTCTACCCGATTCTAGGCCCTTCTCTCTGCCATTCTAGGTCCTTCTATTCACCTTGGAGGCCAAGTTGTTGCATTGATGAGCCTAGGCTTGATGATTAGTATAAATAGTGGCTTTGCAATCTCATTTCAACACGCAATTCATCACAACTATTACAACTCAATACACCAACAACAAAGCAATCCTTTACTAGGCTCACAAGTCTCAAAATTCGTCCATAAAAGTTCAGGAAGCATTGAAAGTCCAAAAAGTCAACATCCGGAGGTCAAATTCTCAAGAAGTCAACACCAACACTTAGGAAATCATTTCCTACTCATTTGTAATCATATTCCAAACATTTGTACGACTTTAATCATGATTTCTAATGTTCAATATTCTGAGTTTATGTTCATGTTTGCTATGAGTGGCTAGTAACCTTTTTGCATTTGCTTAGATAATGTTAATTACTAAATCATTAGTCTATGATTGTGATAACATGTATTAATTCAATTTCAAGTCAATTCTAAAACTCAATTAGACTAAAGTTTCATAGTGACATTTGTTGAGTCAAGTTTAACTAGTTGCTTATAATATCATTGGCCGAAAGGGGTGTTATCATTCAACTAGTTATAATCTTTTGTCTATAAAAGATTGTTTTTCACCATAATTATTCTTGACTAAACAAAGGAACTAAGGTATAATTGTAATGAGGATACTTTTTGTTAATCAAATCGGATTGGTTATAAATGCCTAATTGGTCGAAAGTTTTAGTAGTTTATAATCAATTGTAACCTTGTTGTCTATGATTCGGTTACCTTTTGTATTGACCATTTCTTAAGAGTATTTGATTAAATAAGAAACTATTTTTGTGTTTAATGTTGTTAATTCAACTTCATGAACCTTGAATTGATCTTGAATTGATTGGTCCAAACCTAATGCTTGTTTTTATAAACTAAAATCTTGACGAAGATTTAACTTGTAAAAATGATAGATTAGAACACCAACTAATTCTAATTACCAACATGTTAAGGAAGTTATCACAATCATGCTTTTCTTATGAGTAGTTAACTAGTCTAAGCAAATGTAGTTTATAATCATTTGAATTATCTTATAATCATTATCGCTAGAATTAGAGATTTAATTTTAAACTTACGCTTAGATTCACTCACAAATCCCTGCGAACGATCCCGACTTACCAACCCAATCTTGCTATAACGGACGAGTTCACTTGCTCGTATGTGTTATTTCTAGATCCGGTAATCGTGTTTATAAATTTAAAACTTGTACACACCGTTAGCACATCAAGTTTTTGGCGCCGTTGCCGGGGATTTTGATTGTGTTTTCTGTAAGTTTTAAAGTTCCATTTCTTTTCTTGTTCGTTTTCTAAAAAAAATTCCGAGCCAACCAACCGATCGGTCATTCATCCAACCGATCGGCATTTCAAATTGTTCAAACCAACCGATCGGTATTCAATCTAACCGATCGGTTCCTTTTTACCTGATTTTCCAAATTGTTTCCATTCTTTGCTCGTTTGTTCCAAAGTTTCCGAGATTCACTCGGTAATTGTATGAACACTCGATCAACCGGAGTAGAACCAATTTCACCTCTTTCTAATCCCGAAAGTCTGATTCGTAGACCACGAAGAAGAAGAACACCATTTGTTCCACCAAATAACCCGTGTATCAAGAGTACCAAACCCACCTTTTGATAACCTTTCCGAAGCTTTAGTTGTTTATAACCCATTCACCAATCAACCATTTCCGATCGCCGATGACCAACCCATGTTGGCCACAAACTGAACCGTAGCACCCACTCCTAGAGCTGCTATTGTTGCCGTTAACCTTGGTGATAAATTCACCGTGAAGGGACACCATCTTTCTATGATCAAAGACCGTCAATTCGATGGCCGTTCGAGGGCCGATCCTCACAAACACATCGCCAAATTCATTGAAATTTGCGGCATGTTTTGATATGGCAACACCGATGTCGATGCCATTAAACTCAAACTTTTTCCATCATCACTCGCCGGAGATGCCAAAGTATGGTATAACGAATTAACCCCAGGAATTATCAATACTTGGGAGGAGATGAGGCAAGCTTTTGTAAGCCGATTCTTTCCACCTGCCATGTTTGATCGTCTCATGGGGGAAATTCGTGCTTTTTCACAAAACCCCAATGAATCTCTTGTCGAAGCTTGGCTTCGTATGAAAGATTTACTTCGTAGTTGTCACGGACATGGTTTAGGACGAGGAACCATTATCTAAATCTTCTACCATGGACTTGTTGAGCAAGGTCAGAAAAATCATCAAGCTTTTATTCAGGATCTTGAACAAAAATTTGGTAGACTCTCTGATCAATTTTCTTCACTAACACCTGGAACATTACCAAGTAATACCCAATCCAACCCAAAGCCTTCTGGATCAAATGACAAAACGTATCGTCCACCACAAACCAGGAATGAGCATATCAATGCTGTATTCACAAGAAGTGGCCTTTCTTACGATCCACCACCCAATCCTAATGAAACCCAAGTCATCGATGTTGATAGTGAAGAAGAAGAAGAAGCTGAAGCAGAAAAGAAAGATATTCCTGAAACACCAACCCAAAAAACAACCCAACCAATCAAAGCATACACTCCGAAAATTCCGTACCCACAAGCTCTTAGAAAAGAGAAAAAGGAGGAGCGTTTTAAGAAGTTTGTTGAAATGATCAAAGAAGTTAGACTCAATATACCCCTTGTTGATGTCCTAGCTGGAATGCCCAAATATGGGAAATTTTTGAAAGAACTTCTTAATAACAGAAATAAGTTAGAGCAAATATCTGCTGCTTTCCTCAATGAAGAATGTTTAGCCATCATTGAAAACAAAGTTCCACCGAAACTAGGAGATCCCGGAAGTTTTTTGATTCCATGCACATTAGGAAACAACATCACATGTGATGCTTTAGCTGATCTCGGTGCGAGTATTAATTTGATGCCCTATTCGTTGTATTCTAAACTTTCCATCAATACTTTGAAACCCACAAAGATGAGTATTCGATTAGCCAACCATACATACCAATATCCTGTTGGGGTTGCTGAAAACATGCTTGTCCAAGTTGGTAAATTTGTTTTCCCGGTAGATTTTGTAATTCTAGAAATGGAGGAAGATAGACAAGTACCTTTAATCTTAGGAAGACCTTTCCTAAACACCACTGATGCCATAATCAAAGTTAAAGGTAAAGAACTCAATTTAGGAGTTGGAGAAGATAGAATTACCTTTCTAATCGACAAAGCAATGAAATATCCATATACCAGTGATGACACTTGTTTTAACATTGATGTAATCGATAAAGTCATTGAGGAAGTGTTGGATGCATTACTTGACGATTCTGATCCTTTCACAACCACTTCTTAGAAAATAAATGAAACGAATTTTGATAAAAGTTTGATGAATTTATGGAAGTTAAATTTGAAGAAGATGATGAAGAAGTTGAGGAAGGAGAAATAGTTGAGGAGAATTTCGAAGAAATTACGATTAATGATCAAATGAGGATCAAGACATTTCTTCAAGAACCACCCACCGATCTTGAGCTTAAACCACTTCAAAATAATCTCGAATATGCTTACTTGGAGGAGAATTCACTTCTCCCTGTAGTCATATCTTCGTTGCTCAAAGATGATGAAAAAGAAAAACTCGTTTCAGTCCTTAAGAAGCATAAACGCGCTTTTGCGTGGAAAACTTCTGATATCCCTGGAATTAGTCCTGATTTCTGTAAACACAAAATTAATTTCGAAGAAGGTGCTAAACCTGTTGTTGAAAGACAACGTCGACTCAATCCCAACATGAAAGAAGTTTTCAAGAAAGAAATCATTAAACTTCTTGACGCTGGAATCATATACCCCATAGAAGATAGTCCTTGGGTGAGTCCTGTTCATTATGTTCCAAAGAAAGGAGGAATGACTGTAGTAACCAACGAACGGAATGAATTAGTTCCTACTAGAACAGTCACTGGATGGCGAGTATGTATTGATTATAGAAAATTGAACAAAGCCACCAGGAAAGATCATTTTCCTCTCCCATTCATGGATCAAATGCTTGAAAGATTAGCAGGCAACAAATACTTCTGTTTCCTCGATGGTTTTTCAGGTTATTTCAAAATTCCCATTAATCCTTCTGATCAAGAAAAGACCACATTCACATGTCCTTTTAGAACCTACGCTTATCGGCGTATGCCCTTTGGTCTTTGTAATGCACCTGCTACTTTTCAAAGGTGTATGATTGCTATATTCCAACATATGCTTGAGACATCCATGGAAGTTTTCATGGATGATTTTTCAGTATTTGGAGATTCTTTTGAAGCTTGTCTTTCAAATCTAGACAAAATGCTTGAAATATGTGAAGCTGCACATCTTGTTCTCAATTGGGAAAAATGCCATTTTTTGGTAACCGAAGGAATTGTGCTAGGACACAAAATATCAAGTTTAAGAATGGAGGTTGATAAAGGAAAAATTGATGTTATCACCAAATTACCACCTCCAACTAACGTTAAAGCCGTTAGAAGTTTTTTAGGACATGCCGGTTTCTACCGTTGTTTCATAAAGGATTTTTCAAAAATATCTCATCCTATGACAAAACTTCTTGAAAAAGATTCTGTTTTTGATTTCAATGCAGTTGCATTAAAGCTTTTGAAACACTAAAGAGTCAATTGACGAGTGCCCCGATTATGGTTTCACCTAATTGGTCACTACCCTTTGAGCTTATGTGCGACGCAAGCGATTTTGCTGTTGGAGCTGTTTTAGGACAACGTGAAGGAAAACACTTTTGTCCTATATACTTTGCTAGCAAAACACTTAACAATGCCCAACAAAATTATACGGTTACGGAGAAGGAATTATTAGTCATAGTTTTTGCTTTTGACAAATTCAGATCTTATCTCGTGCTTTCTAAAACAGTTGTTTTCACCGATCATTCAGCACTCAAATATCTGTTTGCTAAACAAGATGCAAAACCGTGTCTTATTCACTGGATTTTACTACTCCAAGAATTCGATATCTAAATAAAAGATAAGAAAGGAGCAGAAAATCTTGCTGTCGATCATTTATCTCGTCTTGAGAACCCAAATTTGGAAGAATTAAAGGAAGACGAAATTGATGATTATTTTCTCGATGAAACTCTTATGACCATCAATAAAATTGATGAAGAGGAAATACCGTGGTTTGCAGACTTTGCAAATTATTTTGGTGGAAACATTCTCAAGAAAGGATTAACTCATGCTCAAAGAAGTAAATTCTTTTCGGATTTAAAACACTATTATTGGGAAGAACCTTTTCTTTTCAAAATGTGTCCCGATGGAATGATTTGAAGATGTGTTTCTGGAGCAGAAACAAGGAAATTTTTTTATGAATGCCATCATGGCCTAACAGGGGGACATTACGGTCCTACCACCACGGCTAAAAAAGTTTTTGATGCTGGATTCTATTGGCCAACAATTTTCAAAGAAGCTCATACTCTTGTTCAAAACTGCAACGCATGCCAAAAATCCGGTAATCTTTCTCGTAGAGATGAAATGCCTCAGAAGAGCATTCGAGTCTGCGAAATATTCGATATTTGGGGAATCAATTTTATGGGACCATTTCCTAAATCCAACAAATATGAATATATTCTCGTTGCAATCGATTATGTTTCCAAATGGGCTGAAGCTGAAGCCTTACCTACAAACGATGCGCGAGTTGTTGTCAATTTTCTCAAAAAGCTTTTTGCTCGATATGGAATCCCTAAAGCTTTAATAAGTGATAGAGGAACCCATTTCTGTAATAAACAAATGGAGAAAATCATGAAACGATATGGAGTTCATCATCGTTTTGCCACAACATATCATCCACAAACCAGTGGACAAGTCGAAAATACTAATAGAGCATTAAAAAGAATACTAGAAAAAATGGTTAAAGAAAATCCTTCCGTTTGGTCTAGGAAACTCGATGATGCTTCATGGGCCTTTCGCACAGCTTATAAAACTCCAATTGAAACAACACCATACAGACTCCTTGATTGCTCCCAAACTAGTTATATTTTATTTCTCAACCACTTGTGAATGGTCAATAGTAAAAGTCAAACAGCCTGGGAGAAATGCTTCCGTGGAATACAGTGTTTCCCCGGGTCGTAATGTCCCAACGAGGTTGTGATGGTATTAAAAACGAGTTTGTGATCGAATGAAAATGAACAGGAAAGGGTATAAGTGTGTGTGTGAGTGATTACACTAGGGTTTTATAAAACAAAATAACTTAGATAAACTATTTGAACGATTACGTAAAAGCCAGATATTTAAAAACTTTTAATAACTAAAAACGCTTACGTTTAATTTAATTCTACGTAAACGTACGAAACAAAAACAATTTTAACTAAAGTAGTAATTTGCATACCTTAGGGGCTTAAATGCAAATTAAATAAACTTAAAATATTTATTTTATTAATTACTAATTATTTAATTAATTAATATTATTTAATAACTATTTATTAATTATCTAATAATTTAACTAATAAATAAGAAAATATAAAATAAGTCTAGAAATATAAAATTAAAATTTGTGAAAGTCTAAAATATTATAAAACTTATTTTAAAAATAAAATTATATTTTTCTTACTATTTATCTAATTATTATTAATTAATTACTATTTAATTATTATTTAACTATTTATATGATTTAAATTATTATAAATACTAAAGAGTCTAAGATAATTAAGAAGATTTTTATAAATCTAATTAACCATCACAGGAATCCTAAAAAATTATAAAAACTTTATTTTATATATTTTTAAACTAGTTTATTAATTATTATTCTATTTATTAATTAATTACCAATTAAACTATTTAAATTATAAAAACTATTAAATTAACAGTAAAAATTACAAGAAAATTTCTAAAATTATTTTATGACTTATAAAAGCTAGGAAAAATATAAAATCTTGGTGTTGCTTTATAAAAACTAATTATGCTATTTATAACTTAATTATTGATTAATTAATAATAAAACTAATCTAAATTCTAATAAATACTAAATGATAATTTAAAAATCTAATAAAATTACTAAAAATACTTTAATATAAAACGAAATTAATAAAAATATAAAAATATAACTTACTTAATAAAAATCAAAAAATGAAAATTAAAATTAAATTATATTAAATAGAAACTATCACTTATTATTATATTGTTTTTTCTTGATTTTTATTTTACAAAACTATATTATACCTAAAAATAGACAACTTTTGTAAAAACAATATTTTTATAACTTAATAATAAGCTAATTATAAGCTACTAACCAAAACAGTTGACTTAGTTTGACCAACTAAGCAAATAAGCTCAAATGAGCTTGTGTGGGACCCACTATGGATTATTCAGGTTCCAATAAGTTACTTAAACAAGTATGAGCTAGTTTTGATCAGATAAGCCTTTAGAATAAGCTAATAAGCAATTAAAAAGCACTTGGCAACTTGTATGAACTCAGAAAGTGGGACAGACTTATGTGGCTAAATTAGGTGGGACCCAGGGGTCTTATGGTCAAACAAATGGTCAACTTGGGAAGCCTACTAGGAGGGGGGTTGGGAGGAACAAGGTTTGGGCTTTGGGACCTACTGATATGGTCAGAAACCACCACCAAAGTGGTGGTGGTGGACTGAGATGCTGCTGATGCAGGGGAGGGCTTAGCCCTGCAGCTGTCTTTCCAAGCTTGTGGGGCCCAGTACAAAATTCACAAAAATGAGATAAGGGTGGGAATCAATAGTTGAGGTGGTAGACTACAATACCTGAAAAGCACAAGACCTAATTCCTTTTACAAAATTCAATAAAAATCTCCCAAGATTTGGAAAATTTGAAGAACACGCAATTTTTGACATTTAAGAAAAACTAATAGGTTGACTTTATTGAGTTTATATCTTGATTTTATGATTGATTATGACTATTTAAGCTATAACTAAACTAAAATAAGCTAACTTACTTACTTGTGATGAGAAATTAAGGTTTGTGGATCTAAAATCCTTGACAGTTAACTGTCAAGGGATTTTGAAGTGAATTTTGACTATTCCTAAGTTAACCTACCAATTTTAAGCTTGCATTACTCTAAACTACCACTAAGTATATTATTCAAACTATTTTTAACCACTTTAACCAGTCCTAACACCAAGGGCTGCCTTAATCCAAACACTCCCTTAACAAGGACTATTATGAGTTTTTCAAAGCAACGCAATAATTAAAACTCAATCACCACTGAATTAACTTATAATAACATTAAACAAGCATTAATGGACAACTTTGATTAACAAACAACCTTTGTAACTAGGAGTAGCAGATTATGCAAAAACAAATTGAGAAGGGATCTTACAAAGGTGCAAGCAATGAACCAAGTTACCAAATACCAAGAATCTTCCTAATGCTTACCAATAAGCAACTAAACCAGAACCATCATTGATTTATCCTGCTCCATGCTCCTTGCACCATATCACTGATTTTTTATTTTATATATATTTATGAGTATTTTTGTGATTTTTTGATTTCTTCTTAGTTAAAGAGTTGTAAATACTTTCTAAACTATAAATATCTTATAAGTAATATTATTTGGGTTTAATGGAACAGGAAATAACAACATTCAACAATATACAAATGAATTTGTCAATTTCACTTGAAATTGGTAAATTTGAATTTAGTAAATAGAAATTGAAATTAACTTGAAATTAATGTTGGAAATACATGAAATTAACTGAGTACAAGCTGTTTGAATTGAAGATACAACTGAAAGAGTAAACTAAATGACCTACGTTACACTATTTTTACTCTACTCCTAGATACCTCCTCTCTGTCTCTTCTCTTCTTCTTTTTAGTGACCTTTGGAGCTCCAGGTGTCCCTCAGAGACTTTCCCACCAGTTATGGACCATTGGATTGGTCTAAATAATCCTGGCCTTTGAAATGGCCTTTTTGGCGCCAAAAAGTCTTGGTGTCAGTTGTAGTAGCGTGTGAGGATTTTAGGGCATTTATTTGTCCTTGGTTTGTTGTGGTGAGGTGGTGAGACAGTGGGTGAGAGTTGTTGGTGAGGTGGAGATGAAACCGTGGGTGAAGGGGAGGTATTGGTGTTGCAGTGAGGGAGGTGGAAGAGAAGGGGAAAAGGGCGGTTTTGGGAGTGGGTTTGACCGTATGGTTGACCCTGGTATTATCAGGGTGGGTTTGTTTGTTTATTATTTTTTTTGGCTTAGGATTGGGCTAGGGTGGGCTTTGTGTTTGTGTTTGGGTTTTATTATGTATTGGGTTTAGTTTTGTTTTGGGTATTTAATAAAACTAAGGGTCCGGTTGGTTTTATTAGGTAATAAATCACAAGGACTAAAATTGTAATTTGGTAAATATTGAGGGGCTGCGTTTGTGATTTTTCCAAGGTTCTCACAGGGACCAAACTTGACAAGGATGAATAGTACAGGGTCATATTTTGATATTTTCCAATTTTTTTTAATTCCAGGGACTAAACTTGCCAAATGTGAAAATTCAGGGACCAAATGTGTAACTTCTTCAAAACTTTCAACCAGGGATCAAATTTGACAACTTGCGATTTTCCAAGTACCAAAATTGACTTTTTATCCAAAATATTCCACCAGGGACCAATTCTGCCATTATTTGAAAGTCCAGGGACCAAAATTGACAAACTGCCAAACTTTAAGGACCAATTACGTAATTTCTCCAAACTTGCCACCAAGGACCATTCCTGCAAAAGATTAATAGCACAAGGACCAAAATTGCTTTTCTCAAAGTTTTTAACATCCCAGGGACCATTTATGTCAATTTCCAAAGTATAGGGACTAAACTTGTAATTTTGTGAAACTTTGCACCAAAGGACTAAATATGTAACTTTATGATTAAAAAGGACCTTTGATGACTTTTTCATATTTTTAGAATAACCAGGGACTAGTTTTGACAACTTTTGAAACTTGAGGGACTGAAATTGCCAATTATGCAAACTTTGTACGTTTTTCATCTGTTTTTCATCTGTTTTTGCATATTTTGCATTTGAAACATATAAAACACACTTCTAAGATATTTTCAGTATTTTGATGCATATTTGAGTGTTTTTGGATGTTTTGGCAGCTCAGATTGGTATAAAATGATGAGTATTTAGACACTCATCAATCCCCCACACTAAACTATTGCTAGTCCCTAGCAATCTTTTGAGAAAAACTTAATGGATTTGAAAAACTCTTTACCAAAAGCCATCACTTCTGGAGTAGCCAGATGTAAGAACTGTGGTACATCTGATAACCGTGTGATTTTGATCAAATCACCAGCTGTCAACGGATTTGATTTGTCTTTACCAAAAGCCGTTTGCTTCTGGACTAGCCAACTTTTGATGGAATAGTCAACATCTTGGTGAGCTGATTACCAATTATGGTTTTTCCACGGCCTTTACCACAAGCCATAATCTTGTGGGCTAGCCAACTTTTTCGCTTTTTAGGATATGGCGAGTTGAGGTACCATACAATTTTGGGCAAATTGCAAGCCATAAACGGATTTGAGATATCTTTACCAAGAACCGTTTGCTCCTGGATTAGCCAATCCTTATGTGGGTTGGACATGGCGGACTGATAACCATTTATTGCGTTCTAAGTGAGACAAAATTTTAAAATTTGGGCTAAAATGGGGGTTCTTGATGGAACATGTGTAGGACCTTAGATATACCAACTTTATCACAAATATAGAAGATTAGAAGAAGAAAGATGGTGACTTATATGTAATTCGTGTATATGTAGAAAGAGAGATGGAATATGAGAGCTTTGATTACTAAAACACACACAAATACACACACAAGCACACACCTCAAATGAGCCTTTGAGGTGTTTAAATAGTAAGTTACATGAGATGCCCTATGGGCTTTCTATGGGCTTGGGCTTGGACTTGGTTACATGGTTGAATAACTAGGCTTATGAAACATAGCATATAACATAATAGCTTGCCAAGTCCAAGGCCCAATGACTAAACTATTACTAATCTTAACACACGACACAAAGTTACAATATGAGAATGACCATCACTTCATAATACATATTTTTAATGCTAACAATCTCCCCCTAAGGGTTGGTCATTCGAATGATGCTCCACGTGAGTGGGTCTTCCGTGTTCTTTGTCTTCAACTTTGTGTGTCGTTGTAGAATAGTCTTTAGTCTTTGTTCCTTCATGCTTTGTGATCTTTGATAACTGATTTTTCATCGTTCTTTGTTCCTTTGTGATGTAGAGTTATCTGCCTTTCGTCACTTCTGCGTCTGTGGTGGTTGTTTGCTATTCCAACATGCTCATACATCTTTGGACTTTGATATTCATATGCACGTAGTTCCCTTTCGTTCACTTTGATCTTTAGTCTTTATACTTTGTAGATTCTTCTTTTTGGCGTAGAATCTTTCTTTGAACTTTGTGTTGTATAGATCTTTGAGGGAGCTTTCTTTAACTTCCAGATGTATGTATGAGCATGCGGAATCTGTCGCCATGGAGATGAAGTGTCCCTGCATATAAACAGTTAGCAATAAAACATCCGGTACTTACAGATAAGAATTAGAGATCGTCAACAGCATAGTGTGAAGACTCCTTCTAACCCTTACCAAGGCCGTTCCCATGTCAGATACTCTCGAGAGAGCTTACAAGACCTACTTAGTAGCTCAATGACTGGGTGAGTCGCTGGGGATCACTCCACGACTGTAGACCATTTGAAACCACCGCGAACACTAAGCGTAACCCATAAAGAATTACCGAAGTGACCTGCTGTCAGGGCTGCTTGATGTTGACCCTGGCAGGAATTTCCATTCAATCATTGAGAATCACAAAAGTGAATCCTCTCATAAATGTTCTGGCAGATAGCTAAGATCTGCGTAGGACTCTTAAGTTTACATCTGGCGTCCTTAATGATGAACAACCAGTGTAGAGATATCATGTGTTCCTATGAGATCTTTTGATGAATCTCGGGGCTCTAGACTCGATAAGTGCACATTTGGTTTCCTATGCGGAGATTAGGGAGAGGTCTCCTGCTTCAATATCAACCATCTCTAAGAGACAGGTCGATAGATTACACCGGTTCCCCGTGAGAATGAAACAAGCTCTTTTAAGAGAACTTGAGTGGTTAAGAAGGTTTAGTGCAGTGCGTCACTGGGTCCATGACGTCTTTGTCTTCAATACCGGTGTCACCTTAGTAACAACCAGTAGCATATGAGTTGAACCCGGTGTCTGCCCTAAGGTTGAACATTTGGAGGGCTATTTCTTTTCACCCTTTTTCATAACTTTTCTTTTTAATTCTTCAACCCCTTCTTTCTCCTTTCTCATTTTCTCCTTTTTTCAATCATACCTAAGGACTTCTAATTATAATCTATTGGATTTGTCCTTGGGTAGATCCCTCCGGCTCTGGCGGATCATAGGACGGTTTTCCCTAACCTTAGTTACCTTATAACTCCATGACTATCCTATCATTGCCATAAAACCATTCATTTGAAAATCTCTCTAAGTGTTTATGATAATAAAACACATTGTAGACACTTCGAGAGTTTTGCATTTCTTTTGAAGGACTCCCCCTTCACATGTGCTCATGAATATTTTAGAAATTTGCACATGCGTGAGGAGTTTGCACTTTTTGAATTGATCCACTTTCAGTGAACATGACCGATTCGAGACACGCTTACATCACTAGTTAGACTAGCTTGAAGTTATTACCCGTCCTGGTCAAGTCCAAAGAAAGTCTCTCGATATGGTACACTCTACTCAGACAAGTCCTATTCGAGACACGCTTACATCACTAGTTGGACTAGCTTGAAATTATTACCCGTCCAGGACAAGTCTTTTCGATTACTGACATTTTAAGCTTCGTCAATTCATTGGTACTTACTGCGTCGAGCTCTTCTGAGATTCAGCCACAATCTTTAAACATCTTTGATCACATTTTAATCATGTCTTCTCCCCCTCAAAAATAGCATATCGTGATATTTTTGATATCAACAGATTAAGAAAAAGCTTTTGGAGAGAAAGACATATTCTGCATGAATTTGGAATATTTTTGTTATTGAACTCCCCCTTAATGATAGCATATTTAAAATTAATTAGTTGTTTTGAGGGAGTTATCTTGAGCACTAATTTTGAGAGATTTTGAGAAATCTTTTGAACAATCTTGAAAAAGTGCTCAAGAATTTTGTTAGAAAACGAGTTTATGCTTGAAATCTTTTTCGTTTGTTTAGACTCGAACTTTTTGAAAAAGAGTTCGTCATTGAACGTACGAGTCCTTGATTTGAAAATAATCAGAAGTCATCGTTGAAGTCCGGGTTTCGTACTGAAGTATACGAAAGCCATAGGGAAGAAAATTTTGAGAAACGACATGTTTTAGGAAAACATAAAAAAGAACTCCCGCTCAAGCATCTGTACATATCCGTATCATTGTTGAATGACATTTCTAGAAACGTACAGAATATTGATTTATACGAGAGACATGTCGTGAGAAGAATATTTTTGGATTTTTTGATTTTATATTGTTTTTGTATTTTTGAAATTTTATATTTTTGTATTTTGTTTTTGTTTGTTTTTCAAATTTTGTATTTTGTTTTTCAAAAATATTTACAGCGAAGCGATTTTGAAAACTTTTTCAAGAAGATTCGAGAAGACGTTCTAGCTCCTCAGGAGTTAGGCTTCGCATGCCAATTCGTCGAACTAAATAGTCAAACCGTTCTTTTGGAAGGGCTTTAGTAAATAGATCGGCGAGTTGATAATCAGTCTTAACGAAAAATAATTCAACAGTACCCTCTTCCACGTGTTCTTTGATGAAATGGTAGCGGACTTTGATATGCTTCGTCTTAGAGTGATGTACGGGATTGCACGAGATGGCTATGGCACTTTTTGAGTCACAATACATAGGTATTTTGTCAAAAGTAAAGCCATAATTTGTGAGCTGTGTCCGCATCCAAAGAACTTGGGCACAACACGCAGATAGAGACACATACTCGGCTTCGACAGTTGATAGCGCAGTACAATCCTGTTTCTTTGAAGACCAGCTTACAAGCTTTTCACCCAAAAATTGTGCTCCACCTGATGTACTCTTTGCTGTTACTTGATCACCAGCATGGTCTGCATCTGAAAATGCTGTTAGATTAAACTCCGAATCCTTCGGATACCAAAGTCCCATGTTAATGGTGCTTCGTAGGTATCGAAAGATCCGTTTAACCTCTTTGAGGTGAAGTTCGGTAGGCTTTGCCTGAAACCGTGCTAATAGACATACAACAAATTGAATATCAGGGCGGCTAGCAGTTAGGTACATGAGAGAACCGATCATGCTCCGATATTTCTTCGGATCGATAGGTTTCCCAAACAAATCTGCACCTATTTTTGGTGAAGTGACCATTGGTGTACTAACAGAATCACAATTTTCCATTCCATGTTTTTTCAAAATCTCTATAGTATATTTAGCTTGATTGATAAAAATACCACGTGGGGATTGATGTATTTGTAAACCAAGAAAGAATTTTAGTTCCCCCATCATGGACATTTCAAATTTGCTTTTCATGAGATTTTCAAAATGTTTTGAATGGTTAGGATTGGTTGATCCAAAAATAATGTCGTCCACGTAAATTTGAACGATCAAGATGTCATCTTTGAACTTTTTGATAAACAAGGTGTCATCAACCGTTCCTTTTGTGAAATTGTTTTTAAGCAAGAAAGATGATAGTTCGTCATACCACGCTCTTGGAGCTTGTTTTAGACCATAAATTGCTTTCTTAAGCTTGTAGACGTAGTCTGGATGATCTCTGTCGATGAATCCCTCTGGCTGACTCACATACACTTCTTCTTTCAGAGTTCCATTCAAGAAAGCTGTCTTAATGTCCATCTGATAGACTGTGATGTTTTTGTGAGCTGCATAGGCTAAGAAAATCCGGACTGCTTCAAGTCTAGCTACAGGCGCGAATGATTCTTCGAAATCTATCCCTTCTTCTTGTGGATAACCTTTAGCCACGAGACGAGCTTTGTTGCGAATTACAGTCATTTCCTCATCCAGTTTGTTCTTCCACAACCACTTGAGATCAAGAACACGTTTATCAAGTGGTCGTTCAACAAGTTCCCAACTATCATGTAACAGGTATTGAAGAAATTCCTCCTGCATCGCTTCAATCCATGGGTTTTCTGCCATTGCTTCCCGAATGTTCTTAGGTACTTTGGTGCTTATTGAGCAAATGTAAATGCACAATTCGAGATCGGTGGCAAGCTGTCTCCTCGTCTGAACTGGCATTGAAGGATCACCAATAACATGTACTAACGGATGGTCTTTTGTCCATTGAAACGTAGAAGGGTACCTTGGGTGTAACAAATGTGTGTTAGATGGTTCTTGTAACCTTGAAGAAGATTCAGCAGAGTCTGATGCAAATGGGTTTTCAAATACTTCTTCTTCTTCTTCTAACGTAACATCGTTTGAATTATTTGTTGGTTCTTCTTGAAAATTACTGTTTTGGTTTTGCTCATCAACTCTTGGTAGTTCAGTTTCAAGTACTGGAGTGGCTTGAGTAGATGTAGATGATGTTGAGGTAGTTGGTGCTTCAGCTTCGATTGTAGTAGATACATCTTGTGATGGTGGTGGTGGTTGATGGTTTTGAGCGGGTGCAGCGGAATGTAGATGAGATGCATTTGTCGAAGTTCCACCATAGTATTCATCAAACATTAACTCGAAGAAATTTTCCAGATCTTGTTCTGAAGGTTTATCCGTGTTTGTTGACTGAGCTCCTTGAGGCACGAGTCCTGAACTGATGTGTCCAGAAGTCTGCTGGTTTGGTGCGGGTCCTAATCCGTTTTGATTAGAAGCCATTGGATTAAGCGCGGGTTCTAGAGCGTATCTCTCAGAAGCCATTTGTGAAATCTCATCAAACTTCACATTCATCGTCTCCATTATCTTTTTTGTCCTTCTATTATACACCCTGAATGCCCTCGAGTTTTCTGAATATCCAATGAAGATTCCAATATCACCCTTAGCTTTTAACTTCCCTAGATCTTCTCTGTCATTCGTTGGATAGCACAAAGCGCCAAACACGTGAAGGTAAGAGATGTCAGGTTTACGGTTGTTCACTAGCTCATATGGGGTTTTATTGAATCTCGGATGGACTAGGGATCGGTTTTGAGTAAAACAAGCAGTGGCTACAACATCAGCCCATAAGAATAGTGGTGCACTAGAAAAGATCAGCATTGTGCGAGCAGCTTCCACAAGAGTTCTATTTCTTCTTTCAACTACCCCATTCTGCTGTGGAGTTCTAACAACTGATGTTTGGTGTGTGATTCCAACATCTTCAAGGTAAGTTCTTAACTCCTGGTTTGTAAATTCTGTGCCATTGTCTGTTCTTATAATCCTTACTGGAGCTTGAAGTAGAACTTGAATACGCTTCAGAAAGGTGATGATGATGCCTGGTGCTTCGTCTTTTGATCTCAAAAACTTTACCCAAGTATATCTTGAATAATCATCAACAATAACGAGAATATACTTCTTCCCATTAATGCTTTCAACTCTCATTGGGCCACATAAGTCCATGTGCAACATATGTAACCTTGCTTCCGAACTAGGTACGGTTTTGGGTTTATATGATGCTCTTTTACTTTTTCCTTGTTCGCATGATGGACATAGGTGTTCCTTGGTGTATTTGAACTTAGGAAGTCCGGTGACGATGTTGTCTTTGGCTAACTTGTTGATGGTGTCGAAATTGAGATGGGATAAACGTCTATGCCACAGCCAGGACTTAGTTTCGGTTGCCCTTGTCATAAGACAAATTGGTGATGTAGAAGCCACTTGGTTGATGTCGATAGCATACAAGTTTGTACCACGATTACCAGTTAAGAGATCATCACCAACCAAATTTCTAATAAAAACCGTGTTTCTCCTGAATGCAACTTCTAAATCTGCATCACAAAACTGCCCGACTGAAAACAAGTTGTGTCCCAGCCCTTCGACGTAGTAAACTCGAGTGATTAAAAAATTCTCAAACCGAAGATCTCCATAACCCTGAATAGCTGCTACATGATCATTTCCAAATCGTACAGTTCCCATGAATTTCCAGACGAAATTGATCAGCAGCTTTAAATTCCCGGTCATGTGCTTGGAGCAACCCGAGTCGACGATCCAAAGACATATTTCGATAACCTGCCAAAAACAGAAGAGTTTGTATTTGGAAACCGTGTTGAATTTGGTTCCATGGGGTTAGGAGTAAAAGCAGAATCACACTCATAGACAGTTGCTACTTGTTTAGCTTGAGTTATTTCTAATTTGCCGTCC